>JAMLFT010004277.1:0-19965 GCA_026544285.1 Pachyrhizus erosus | reverse complement strand
TAATTTATAAAAATTCTCTAATATTATTAATTTTTCAAAAAATTAATTTCTAACTTATGTATAAATTAATTTTAGTTTATAAAAACACTTATTTCATTCTTATTTTCATTTTAGGTAAATCAATAATCTTATCATATACAAAATTTATAATTATATAATAGTATAAAAAAATTACATTATTAATGCAATTTAATTAAGTTCTTCGTTTAAAATCAACATATTTATAAAAAATCAAACAGGTTTAAATTTAAGTAAAAATGGATAATTAATATACAAAATCCTACGTATCAACATTATGTTAGAATGAGTATAATTGAACTTGAATAATTTAAGTGAGGTCTTATATTTGAGCTTACAAATGAAACAAAATGTTATTCTAAAGAGATATTTCATTAAAAATAATTAGTTAAATTTTTTTAATAAAAACTAATTATAGACAAAATTTGATTAACATTTCATACTTATGATATAATTAAAAAAATTACAAAACCTTACAAGTTCACAGTTGTTAATTCCTTTTTTAATTCTTTTTTTTTTTTTTTTACATTTTGTCGATGACTTTGATATTTCTGGTCAATCCTAACAGAGAAGCTTGTTACACTTATCTAAATTTTGTTGTTTACACTGCATGTGTTATCATCCTGACAGCCTTGTTTGTTTAAAATATTGTTCCTGAGAATTATATTTTAAAAAATGATTGACAAAGTGATACAAAAAGTTAACAAATACCTTAAAAAATCAATATAAAAAAGAATTTTCGTAAAATAACGATTGAGTATACGAAAATATTTAATTAATATTCTTATAATGCTTAGATAATATTCTCAATCCAAAGATAAAACTTATTCTTTTTATCAAGTCATTTCATTTTAATAAACTAATTTTTCTTCCTATTTTAATAAACGGAGTCATTTTTTACCAGTATTTATTCTCAGTAAACAATTTCATTGAAAGTAGCTTTTGTCTTTTATTAATGACATCTAGAACTTCAAGCGTCCTATGGTAGGTAAGAAATGACATACCAATTTGCTATTTAGAAAAGGTTGATGAGTCCTAAAAGACACAAGAGTCAAACATATATAGTTTCTCAAGTTAAAAAAAAAATAGTAAAAATATGACACACGCGGGTTCCAGTAATACATATTCCATGGCTGCAATCTCTGATGTACCATGTGCTGTGTCGTTGACCTCGACACTATTCTACCGTCCTCAAGATTTAGAATCATACTTTGAAAAAATAACTGAGATTTTGGTTACCCCCATATGTTTATCTAAATAAGTCCATAATACAGTGGTGTTAATTAAAACATCAAAACCCAATTTATGTGATCATGAATGCATATATGATCGTTGCATCTCATGCGTGATTCCAATTATGGCACTTAATATTTATTAGAGTTTTGGAGAGTGCTGGATGAACCGTGAAAGGACAAAGAGAGTAACATCAAGAGAAAGGTCACATTAATTAATATAAAATGTGAAAGTTCAAAGCAAGCAACATCCAGAGTCAATTGGATCACAGGATGTATAAAAAATTGCTATTAGAACCCTTAGGATCTGGAACAAATGAAGATGGTGTTTCCACATCAGATACTGGAATCAATGCCATCATACCAGAAGTGGTTTTTTCTTCTCACTTTCGAACTTATAACACGACTTATTCAGTAAAACAAGAATGTTAGGTAGTGTAGCGGATAATACCACGACTTTACCAAGGACAACATCTGATATATTATTTATAAATATTACGTGTTCAAAACAATTACTTTGGCCACTGAGATATAAATATTACGTGTTCAAAACAAAATACTTATTAAGATATGTAATGGCGAAGGTCAATGTCTTGAGGATCTAGCAGACCTTTCCAATTACTTTGGCCACTGAGATCTCTCCATTTTCTTGCTATGTTATCCATCTACTTCTTCAAACCTATAGGCAGGATATAAGTATCACCAGTAGGTTTGTTTTATAACTCTATTGGATACTCTATATGTATACAAGCTTCCAATAAACTTGTATAGACTTCAGGTCCTCTTCAAAAAAAGACCTTGTTTTACTGGTCTTATTTTTAATTCATCCATACCAATGTTAAATGAAGTCTTGGTCTTTCTTTGTTAAAATATGAACGTTCAAATTAACTGTTTTATTTTAAATCTGCAATCTTTTTATAGATTAGATATAGGCTAATTTTAGTTTATAAATAAAAAATATTTTTTTATATGTATTTATAAAAAATATCTAAATAGAACTTTTATTTATATATATATTGGCGTAAAAATATGAAGGATAACTTGTTGGGGGCAACATTTAATCCTCCTACTAATGTTGTACACTTCAAGGAAACAAAACCTAAAATATAAAGTTAACACTCAGATTGAGTTTACCAATCATTTTAGTTTACTTATTGTTTATTTAATTAATTAAAAATATATATTTAATAAACAGTTTTTTTTCTTAGACACTGGTAATAGTATCCTTTGAATTTATAACTTCAGGAATTTTTTTAGCCTAGGGTATTCTTTAGTTTTTTTATCAGAGTATTCTTTAATTAGAAGCTAAGTATTAATTTTTTGAAATAAAAATGTATTTAAATTTTTTTATAATAATTAAGTCAAATACATCAAAATTGATTATCAATATAACTTTTTATAACTTTTAAATTAGTCAGTTAAATTATAAATGTATCTAAAATGATTATTAAAACTTTATTTATTAATATAAATTCACTTTTAATACAAAGTTGTCTAATTTTCAATTCTTTTCATTACCATGTTTAATGTGTGTACCTGTATATATTCAATAAAGACTAAATGATTCATTTGATTTCTTAACTTTATTTTGCATTGTAATTTCATTTTTTTATTTATTAATAGTCATAAAATTTCTGATTTTTAATTTTAGAGCACATTTTAGATGTTTTTTTTAATTGATTTCAAGGATTAAATTATCCTATTAAATTCATCAACATGAGAACTATAAAAATCAATTAATATTTTTAATAAAAATGATTCTAAACATAATGAAAAATAATTTTCTGATTAATTTTAAGAGATTTTTTAATTTTTTAATTACTTATGTAACATATTTTTTTTATGTAATTTTATTTTTTTTGTTTTTTAATATTAAATTTTATAATTTATATATAAATAAATTTAATTAGACAAAATTCATATCTTAAATGAATAAAAAAAGTTTAAGAAAATAATAAACGACCGGTACTACTTAAAGATTACTTTACAAATTTTAATAAATAAAAGACAAATTACAATATAAAGAAAGAATTGATATTATTTATAAATATTTACGTTATTATTCTTATTCTTTATTAAATGTCACCATCATTGACATTTATTATTTACGTTACTATATTAATATGAACTAATTGTCGGTTATCAAGTTTCCTCAAAGTATTGTTAGTCTTCCTAATTTCACTATTGTCTTATTCTTCTTTTTTACGTTACTAATGTTATTATTATTATTATATATTTTTATATGGAGATTAAATTCTTAACCAATTCTCTTATTAGCTAAAAAGAAAATTTTCAAGATAGATACAAAAAGCTGATTTTATTTTTATGTAATAGGCTTTCGGGAATTAATTTTATTTCATTTTTAATTTTTATTATTTGCTTATATTTAATTAAATTTTCCAAGCATTACACCAAACATATTACTTTGAGATATTATTGCATTTTTAAATAGATAGAGATCACGTTTGACAATTTCCAATTCTAATTTTTGGTCTATATCCTAACACGGAAACAACCTTTAAAGTATAACATTTAAGGGACCCAACTGTTCAATTAAAATTTGGCGACCAAAATTATATATATATAACTACATATTTGAAATACCAAAAATGAATTTAAATAAAAAAAAAATTATGGGTTACTCGGTCACACAATTGGTAGTTAATGATCCGAGCAAATATACCCAACCCAAATTATTACAAATAAAAGGAACGGTCTACGCGTTACAGTTCAATAGGAAACTGGAATTCAAAAACGGGAAACATATTTCACACCCTTTTAAGTGTACACATATTAAGAGAGATAAGTTGAGAGAAAAAAAATAATTGTAAAATTAATGATATTATATGAAACAAAAGTAAAAGACAGAAAAAAAAATGAAAAATATTGGTAGGATGTTTGTAAATTGGAAGTCATAACTAGATTTTTTTTATTTATTGACACGGTTATAGTTTTCATATCATTTAAAATGTGTTAGCATACGCTAACAAATAGTTAGTGGAGTAAGAAAAATAAGATGAGAAAATAGGAATTGAAAAGTAAAAGTTAGAAAAAAAAGAAAAATAATAATTAAGATGAAAAATATAGAAAGGTGATAAAATTTGAGACTATATAAATTAAATTATTTGGAATAGTACAACTAGTTTTCTGTAACCATATTAAAAATTTGATGTGTATGAAATGTGCTTAAAGATAAACTTATCATATGCAATAGTAACGGTGAATTTAAAATTTGAATATCATATTTTAGAGACTAGTTGTGATTACCAAATAATTGAATTAACGTGGAACAAAGTATCATAATTTAAAGAGTTTGAATTGTAACAATAGTAAATTATGAAAAAAGGACAAGTTAGTAAAAATTTGAAGGTTTAAGAGATTAAAAAACTTAGAATTGTAATTTCAAACAAATCTTTATGTTCATCTTTATTTCTATTTCAATTAAATACTACTTATTTTTTAATTACTAATTTTACTTTTTTTTTTTTTCAAATTGATAATTAGGTTTAATTTAAGAGAAGGATTAAGTACAAATTAATGAAATTATTTGATAATAAATTTTTATTATCAATTTGATCATGCAAATTTCAAGAATCCAATTATTGTGCATGTCAATTAATCAATCTCAATTGGTCATATTCAGTCAATCAATTAGAGTTGGGTATCAATTCCAATTAAAATGAAGAACAACACAATAAATTAATCGAGTCAATAATCAATAGTAATTTTTTTTTAAAATAAAGGACTTAGGGTTCACAAATATATCAAACGTTATAATTATATAAAAAAGTGTAAAAGACAAAAGAAAAATAAGAATCTTTACAAATTTTGGCCCCTTTTTAAGTTATTCACACTTGTCCTTAACAAATTGTTTCTCTAAAGGTTCTCACGCACTTAGAGAAAGAATAAAAATTATAAATAAAGTAAAAATATCATAATGTCTCCTTTGTTTTTGGCTTCTATAGTCTAAAAGAAAGATCATTTAGGCATGCTAGGTCATGTACAACCATGCTTCATGACTGTAGAAAGGGTCCAAGCTAGTCTTGAAGTAAGCACAGTAATGCTACGTGACAAGCACATCATGTTTTTTTTCAAAGGAGAGTATTTTCAACTTGTAGTGCTAGAGCATAACCATGCATAATTTAAGTACAATCATGCTTTATGTTTAGAGCTAATATCTACTTTTTTTTACTCATTTTTGACCCATTAAGATTCATATTTTTTTGCACCAAAATAATACCATTTTTAATAAGATTTGATATTTCTAGTATAAAATCATGGTAAAATGGTGCAATAAAACCACAATAATCATGCCTAAATAAGGGTTTATCACATATCATTGACCTAAGCCTCTACATTCTTATAAAGATACTTGTAAGGAATCTTTTCAATTAGTAATTTTTATATTGCTTTCGTGTTTTTGAGTTCAAACGACATGACTCAATAGCAACAATTTGAACTTTTAGTCATTAACATTGTCTTTTTCTCATCCAAAAGGTGCAATAAGATCTAATTATATTAAGAGTATGTGTCCATGGAGGTAAGTAAATCATACATATAGGTCGAATCTACTGATCGATCGATGTTATGTACCAAGTATGAATCTTTTGGAGATGCCTTGTTTAAGTTTGTGAAGTTAATGCATAATCGTTATTTCATATTGGACTTTTTCACCATGCATATGTCTTATAGTTATGTCAAATACTTCACTTCCTAGAAGAACCCTACCTTAACTTTTCTATTTCTTTTTAGATTACGTTGTGTTTTTCCTCCTTAATTTTTTTTCTTTTGTGCTACTAACTTGACACAAGGGTTAAGGGCTAATTTGTCACATAAGATGTCTAGATTGATGTTAGATGTATTTGTCAATATCCATGCAAATACATCAACATTTTTCTTAAAAAGACAACCAACCTATCTTCTAGTTGTTCTAACAAATTCAAGTCAATCTTTACCTTCTAGCTTTCAACCCCCAAAGTAATCTCCCTAAAGTAATTTCCCTAAGATCCTCTATTAGTTGGGAAGGCTTATATGCAAAGTTTGTTGCAAATCTACAAAGTTTGCCACAAATCCAACTCTAGATAAAGGACCTCATACTTAGCCTCATTGTAATTGTTTCCCTTTCCATGAGTTTAAAGCTATCTTGATAGCAATGTTTGGATACTTGTTGGTCAATCTAATGAGTCTAACTAAATCTTCTACCATTGGATATTTCATCTTAAGATAGAGTATAGTTATAACCCAAGGGCATTTAGCATTAACCTTACAATTATGATATTGTATGAAGATAGGACATTAACCACCAAATAATTGACCCAAATAATCTTAACAACTTTTTTTTGCTCCAAAGGTAGTTCTAAGGTTTATTTATGTAGCCCTACACCTCAACATGATCCCTTGAAAAATCAACTAGTGTGTTTAGTAAAAGGTTTTAATAGGCTAGCTAAAATATTGAGCCCTTCAATGCTTTCGAAAATTACACATCCATCAAAATCCCTTAATCCATAAGGATTCTCTTGACATTGTACCCCACCACCATCTCAATGATAACCATGGGGTTATCTTCGTGGGGCTTGACTCCATCAAAGTTTTTTCCAAAACAATGATAAGTAGGTGTGTTTTTAGTTTCCCTCTTCTAAAATGATCATTATTAACTAGACATACCTTATGTTTGTCACTTATGTTGACATGATTGCCAAGGTATCCCTATCAAATTAGGTTTTTGGTTTTCCTCATTAGCATTACCAACTATTGGTATCATGTCTAAAACATTGATGTAACATACATTGGTTTTCTTTACCTACTCCTATTGCCGATGAAATTTTAAATAGTTGAGTCAACAACTTGGTATTAAATATCTCCTTGAATATTGTACTTCCATTGGTTTTATAAAGGATGGGTTTTGGGTTGTTAGATCATCATGACAAGTCCTGCAACCTAGCTAATGTATTTCTTTTGAGTCTCTTCTTAATTCATAAACTTCTTTTCTTTTTTTATTTTATTTTGATGACATGATTTCCTCAATTGCAATGTGAAAGGCCGCTTAGGATTTGATTTCACCTATCATGACTCTGGTGCACTAGGGACTCATTGAATTGACCTACTTGTGATCCCCTTGTGAACATGACTATGAACACTTTTTTATTAAGCTCCTCCTTTTGTACTCTAAAGTTGTTGAAACACGTTAAATAGTCCTTTAAGGTTTCCTTAGGATGTAGTTGAATATAAAAAAAAGGTTGACAATTATCATCCTTTTACTCTTGTTTGTTGTAAATTGAATTACAAATATCTTTGAGAAATGCTCAAAGTCAGTTATTGATCAAAAATGAATTTTTATAAATCACATTAAAGTTGTACCCTTCAAAATTCTCATCAGCATTTTGCAACTAGTAGTGACATTGCCTCCATCAGTGAACATGTGCATTTGAGATGTCATCAATTGTTCATAAGGATTTTAGGTCCCATTATAAGGTTCATAGTAGGCATTTAGAAATTGGCAGTGACTTTTTCCATCAAAATCTCCTTAGCGAAATTGGAAACCTTTTGGGTGTCTCTACCACTTGTGTTTCCTTGTCACTAGTTAGGTTTGACCTTAACATAATTTTTTAGTGTAACAAGACTTCATTTTACTCCTCAACCTCCTTACTCTTGTGTTGTATGATCTCATTTTCTTCTTATAATTTAGCCACTATATTCATCAATTTTTAGAGGACTATATTTTCATCTTTGCCTTTCTTTAAGTTTGAACCTCTCCTTATCATTACGGTGCTTCTTCAAAAACAATAAAGGGTATCGAGGATCATTTCATCAAAGGCCTACAATAGACTCTAAAAATGTTTTAATTAAAATCCAGTCCTAAATGACAAGCTAATTTTAAAACTTGATTAAGGCTAGTTTAAAAGTAGTCTTCTATTTAACCTCAACTTTGGAAATAGATTTTATGCTTGGGTTCTATGATAGCATAATGTGGAGGCATAAGGGGTCACAATATTCGGTA
This sequence comes from Pachyrhizus erosus, assembly GCA_026544285.1. Lineage (NCBI taxonomy): Eukaryota > Viridiplantae > Streptophyta > Magnoliopsida > Fabales > Fabaceae > Pachyrhizus > Pachyrhizus erosus. Next base: position 11,718 of record JAMLFT010004277.1, on the reverse strand, counting down.
AGATATTTGTCATATTTTTCAGTTATGATCACGAATGCTTTAATTTTCACTAAAATATAGTAATTTAAAGAATTCACATTTAGACAGGATGATAATGCCAAATTTTAGAATGCAAACTTTGACATTAGTCAAGATTTGAGAGAGTACAATGTACAAAACAATACATGTTTCATTAAAATTTTATTTCATATCACGTCACCCCTTACAAACATAAACATATGTCTTGGTGTGCATCTACTAAAGTAACAACTAGCCATGAGGTTATTAGCACACACAGATAGAACAGCACAACTTAAATATTATTCATAAAACCTACAATTTGGAGTGTATGAACTGCATATCATTGTGAATTTGATCTACAATCTTCCAAGCACCATCTGATTGTTGAACCATACCCTTGTTCTCTTGTACCCTCCATGCAATGGGAACAAGGTATTCATCTTTTAAAGCATCTATGCTCTTGTTTAAAAGTGCGATATCACGATTCACCTCCAAATTGAATCCCCCTTTTTTCCCTTGTGTTCCAGCAATTCCGTGCAAGTAAACTTCCAAGTTATGATCACTGACCCCGCTCTTCAAGTAGTTTGATTTTCGAGTATCGATCACTAATTCTTCCCCTACATCCGAAAATCCTAGAAAGAGACTCACTGGGACAATATCTGTTTCATTACGAATACGCAATGCTCGCAAATCTTTGTACCCATTGAAGGCATCCTCAAATCTAGAGTCTCCAACACGAGGACAGGCGTATGCAAATGCTGTGACTGGACAGGCTTTCTCAGGTTGGCCTTTAGGTATGTTCAACCCTTGAGCAGCTATGTCCACTGCATTTAAAGTTGCCAATGCAGCACCCAAGCTGTGACCTACTACACTTATGCTAATTTCTTCATTCTTATATTCCTCTACAAGTCTGCCAATCTCACCAAGAACCTACATAATTTTCATCATACAAATAATTTAAAGAAAAAGTATCATAATAAAAATATTTTTAAAAAATATGTAACATTTTCATAGTACTCAATATTTATTATCTAATTAAAATAAGTTCTATATAGCTAGATTGAGAGGTAATACATCTAGGTAGAATTTCTATTGCTACTTAAGGGAGGGGGTAGGCCCACATAATGTTTTTGTTAGGATGAATATTAAAAATATTTAAGGAGGGTTAAAAAGTAAACAAATTTTACTACAAATATATATTTATCGTAGTAAATTATAACATTATGAAAAATATTTTTTTACACCTATTTGCTTTTTAAAATGTATCATAAATATATTTTAAGAAAATGTGAATTATAACTTACTAAAATATAAAACATGTAAATTATAATTTTCTATTTGTTAATACATATTTTCTTTTTATAAAGTATTTTAACAAATTACATTTTGTAAAGATATTCATGATTAGTTTATGTTAAATTTGGTCAAACTTATTTAAATTCATCAAAATAATTTGGGATAAGTTGAGTCACAATTGTTTAATTTTTTATTATATCAAACTAAACCAATTCTATTAATAATAGATTGCGTTTGATTAATTGAGTATAAATAATTAAAAATTATTTTAAATTTTCTTAGAATGTTTAATTTTTTCTTACTATTTTGATAAACATCTACCTTAAATAGTTGTGAAAATAAAATTGAGAAAAAAATATTAATCATAAATATAAACATAATAAATAAGGTTGATTGTGGTCCATAAAAATGTGTTATGTATCTTTTATACTCCATTGACTCAAAAAAAGCTCTATAATACCACACTTGAATCCATGGATACATAATTATATAGCATCTTTTTTTATTTTTATTTTAGGATATTACCTAAGTTTAAGTGAAAAACACATAAATATATAATAAATTAAAAATTAAATGGCGTGTCAACTAGTGAGGTTGGATTCACATATTCAATTGTAAAACTCTTGACCTGACCTAAAAAATAAAACGTTTATTAAATTCAATTTAGCTTTATCTAAATAATTCAAAAAATTGAACCAAAATGTTTAAATTAAGTTGAATAAATTCAGATTTATGGATTATTCATTGAGATGAACACCTCTAAAATTTAAATATATTTAAGAGAATGAATATTTTTGTTAAGTAAAAAAGTGAAAGTTTAAGCTATTAAAGTACTCTTTTAAAAATAATAAATTTATGTTAACAAGTATATATAAAAAATTAAATTTAATAGTCATATATTGAAATTATAAAATAAATTTATTTTATCATTTAATTATAATTTATTATTAATATAACTTTTAAAATAATTATTATAAAAAATTAACAAATTTATTATATATATGATAATTTATTATTAGATTACAATATAAATTTTTTTAAAGATATAATCATCCTTCTTAGGATTCACCGTTAAATGATTGACCTCATCATTATAAAGAGTTGGGAGTAGCATATGTAAACTTATAAGATTAAAAAAACAAAAACCTGAAACGTTACCTGATTTCTAACACTGGTATCAGTGAATTTTGAACCTGGGTTATTTGAGGTGTAAAGGGAGTAAAAGCCGTGGTGCACTTCAGCAGGAGCATTATCACCAAAAATTTCTGGCGCAGAATCCAAATGGAAATGAAAATCTTTAACCCATTCCGCAGCCTGAATTGTTCCTCTCCAAGCCACCACTATGTCCCTCCTCCCCAATGCTTCTTTGCCTTCATCAGTGGCCACAGCAACATACCCTATCCAATTGGATTGCTTGCTCCAAGAGTCCTTGGAAAAAGACTTCAAGAGAAACGCTTCAGCATCACTGGCTTGGGAAGTTGCATAGAGGAACTTGGTCACAAAATACTTGAAGGGGTTCCCATTTTCCAAACCAACTTTGGAAAAGAAATCCTTCCTAGGATATCTACTATTGCCAGCATACTTTGATGCCTTCTCTGAGTTGAAAGCATCATATGTAGCTTGAGCAAGTTGTCCATAGTGTATTATGTAACGGCGAAGGTCAATGTCAAGAGGGTCTAGTAGACCTTTCCATTTACTTTTGCCACTAAGATCTCTCCATTTTCTTGCTATGCTACCCATCTACTTCTTTTTCAATTCAAACCGATTAGTAAGAAAGATGAGATGGCTTGGTTGATAACGCTGTTGCATACTCTATATATATGTATGAGTACAAGCCTTGAATCAACATAATTAGACTTTAAAACAATGACCTCGATCTGCACGTCTTATTTTAACTCACTCACTCTAATGCCTATTTGTTTAACTGTTAATTGAATGTTAAAATAAATAGTTTATTAGTCTTAAATTGTATTCTCACTAGGTCGACCTAATGCTAAGAAATCGAGAAAGTATGGATCAGATTATACATTGATATTTTTTTTGTTTGAACTTCACAGCAACTATTGTACACAAAAAATAGTCTAACATTATCAATTTATTATACCATCAACTAATAAAAATCTTTGTTAAAGAATGAAAAGAATAAACTTTTTATTAAAAATTTTATTAAAACGTAATTTAAAATTATAGGAGAATGTAATTTTATGTATTTTAATAAAAAAAATTATTTTTTAACCAATATTTTAGAGTATTGGTTAGCATTTTTTTAGTTAATTATTGTAAAAATTAATAAATTTATGATATATTAAATATTAAAGTTAGTAATTAAACGATAGTTGAAAATTTATACAGTCAGTGGCGGGTTATTGTCATAAATAGATATTCAAAAGCACTAGTTGTGGTGCTGGTAAAAATAGCTCAAATGGACTTGGTCTTGGGTTGAATGATGGTCTTGATCTAATTCATAATGCACTACTTGGGAAGCTGGTAAGTATTTGCCCCAAATGGACTTAGTCTTTTCTTGAATTATGCTTTTGATTTGATTCATATATACAAATATTTGTTTTAAGTTTTTCTTAAGTAGCTCTGAAAAAACGTATTCAAACAAATCTACAATTATGGGTTGAACTCTTAAAATAAAGTATTTTCCTAAGAAATAAAAATGTAAGTTGTTATAGTTTTCTTATTAAAAGTCATATTAACATTGCAAGTGGGTTTTAAAAAAGTGGCAAATCTGTGTTTTTATTTATAATACAGTATACAACAAAATCTGCTTAAGAGGCGTCTAATGATATTATTAAGAAGCATCTAATGGTATTTATTTTTTGGAAAAAAGGGGAATGGTAACGTCAGTGTTTGTTTAGGCTTTTAAGTCCTTTATTTACTTTTTCCCTATTTTCTAACTTAAAAATATTTATCAAGTACTAGATTATAAAAGTTAAATGCTTCAAAAATATATTTAATAAAAGAATAATAAAATTATAAATCTATTTTGTATTATAAATTAGAATATATAATTTCTTAATTAGATCAATATTTTCTTTCTTCTATAGAAGTATATTTCAAATTATTTTTAATAAATTTTAATTAATAATAAATGTGTATTAGAATATCAACATATTTCTTTCAAGGATTTTAAACTATCCCATTTTATTTTTATTTATATAATAATTTAATGTTATTAAACCTCTACCCATTATAATCTATCATCTTTTTATCTCTAATTTTAAATTAAATTTTAATAATTTTATTTTAAATATCAATGATTAAAAATAACATTATATCATAATTTACATTGTTTATATAAATTCAAAATATAATTCATAAATTTAAAAGTATTTATTTATTTTGAATTGTTAATTGTTATTATATAATAATAAATATTTATATTGTGAAATGCATAGTTAAAATACTAATAAATTAAAAAAAATTGAGTTTTCATGATTTTTAATGAATTAAATTAAAAATTTAAATTTAACTCGTTTGAATAAACAAGTTAAATTAGATTTTTTTTTTCAAATTGTTATGGCTTATAAGTATTTTACTTATTCTACTTTTTTGGTACATACTACCAGTGGATAAGCTTGATGTTCTCCCTATTATATCAAGTTTCCAACCACAAGTTTTTCTAACTTAACAGAAACATAATATAATAAGAGTTTAATTCAATAAGTATATAATTAAATTATATACTAATACGCCCAAAATAAATAAATAACAGGGAGAGCTGCAATAACGTGTGTCAACGAAGAATGGATTGTTGGATGGCTGCTACATTAGAACCTCCTAATGAATTTTATAATAAGTGTGGGAAAAATATGAATTTATAATAGACATAAATCCAAATTTAATTGAAATAAAAAAATATTTTAATTATTTTTAAAAAATTATTTTAATTTTTATTGTTAAATAATAATATTAAATGATATTATAATACTAATTTTGATAGTTCAATAATTTATCATATTTAATAAAATTATTAAATATAATATTTTTTAATAAATTATATTTTTAATTTTTATATTTTAAAATAATTAATAATATCAAACTAATTAATAAAAAAATTCAAAATACAATTTAATAAAAATATTATACAAGATTATCTTATCAAACTTTGATAATATACATAACAAGTACTAATAATCATTTAATGACAATAATATTAAAACTAAAAAATTATTTGACAATATAAATTAAAATAATTTTTAATAAATAAAATTAAAATAAAAAATATTTTATTTTAAAAACTAAATTTATATTTAAATTTTTATAATAATGTTAACGTTGTTTTTCTTTAGGTTACATGTATCATCTACAATAATATAATACACATGATGTAATTATTGAAAAATACATATAATTATACTGATTCAAAATCTAATTTCAGTCAAACAAAGGAGGAAAGTTCATAAGAAATGACTAAGTACTTTTTTTTTACAAAAATTTTATTTGTATTATTTTCTAAAAACTATAATTAAATTTACTTTAAAATTAGTTAATTTAAATGTACCGTCTAAGTGAGACAATTTCATTCACTTAGTCTCCAGTTTTAAATTTTAATTTATTTGGTAGTTGACTTGCCACTATTCATTAGGTACAGTTATAAAACAGCGCACTTAAAAAATATAGGTGCTTTGGACTGTGTAAATTTATTGTTATTTTTCAATTTATCATGGGACTTATACTATTTCGAATTCAATATTCTTGTTTATTATTAACTTTCATAAAAAAAATTGATGGACATTTTTTTATAGAGTTTCTTTTTCTAATTATATATTTTTTATTAATAATAATTTTAATTTAAAATTTTGCTTTAAAAATTTAATTCATGATCACTCATATCAATAATTTGTTATTTTTAATTTGTAATTTACTTGACTAGAGATTAACTTTGTTATTTAAGTCCTTACATTGATCTATTTTTTTTTATCAATATCCTAATAAACATAACTGAGACTAATATTTTGAATTTGAAATCTCTTTATTTACTAACTTTTATCTACAATATGACCTTATCGAATATTAATTATTTTTGGATGATTTTGAAGATGACAATATGAAAAATAATACTATAGAAAGTAGAAACACAAATGAAAGAAATGCCGGAGAAACTTTAATAAGAAAGAGTACTTGAGTATGACATAACTTTGATTCTTTGGACATAAATAAACTTTGTATTATTGTTAATCTTAATTTGTGAGCTTGTATAGTAATCAAATTGATTGTTAAACTAGTTTTGTTTAATACTTTATTTATGTTCCGAACTTATCTGTAACTTAAGTTGAATGAAAACTTAATGAGTTACTTTATATGAAGTTTTAAATATTTTACATTGGTAATTAATTAAAAATTATGATAGATATAATAGTATAAAAATTATGAAGTTTTAAAATAATTATCATAAAAATTATTAAATTTAACATATATGTCAAATTATGATTAAATAATAGTATAAATTTTTTTCACTGAATTTGACTGTTTTTTTAATAGAAAGATCAAGATATTTTAAGAATAATTTTTTAGAATTATTTATCATCTTTATTATTTTTTTAATTTTTTTAAATTTAATAATTAATATTTAAAATTAATTACTCATTAAAATTATTATATGTTTAAAAAATACATATATAAAAATTGTCGTATAATTAATTAAAAATTTATTTATTATTTTTTAATTAAGTACGCATATGGAAATAGTCTTGAAGTTGAAAAATTAATTTAAGAATTTAGGATTTTCATGATATAATATGAATTGTTATAATTTTTTGAATTATGAAATTAACACACTAAGAATTATATTATATATATATATATACCAATTTATATAGTTTAATTTATAACTTATTAGTTCAGCGTAACATAATATTTTACGTTTTTAACTAGTTGGAGTATGATAACATTGATCATGATTGTTTTTTTTTTTTTTTTTCAAATTTTTATTTATTTTTTTTTTTTTATTTTTTACTTTAATATTTTTTTTCATGAGTAAAACAGACAAACTAATTGTACTTGTCTAATTTTTATTGTAATGCATCATCCTTCTTCATTTGTTTAAAATATATTTTCATTGATAATTATATTTAGAAACATGATATGGGATTAAGTAATTTTAAAAGATAAAGAGTTCTCTTTTTTTTTCTTAATAAAGTGGTAAAATAAGAAAAACACCCTAATACTACCATATAGGACACAAAAGATATAGAGTAGTATTATTGAATGTCTTAAAAGATACAAGATAAAAATTAATATAGAATTTTTTAATTAAATAATGGTTGAGCATATTAATGATATTAAATATTATATTTTTATAAAAAAAATATTTCAATTTTTTAATTAATATTCTTCAAACACTTAGATAACATTCACCAAAAATAAAAATTACTACTCCATGATGTCTTTGATTGAGGAAAAGCCAGGGTGTCCCTTCATTGAATGTAACATCAGTTAATTTATTTTGGAAAATTCTTATTTTCAAATACACTCAAAGTCATTTTCTATTTGTTTTCCGAAAACAATGTCATTGAAGGTAGCATTTTGTCTTTATTGATGGCATCCAGAACTCATAAAAGATGCATACTAATATGCTATTTTAAAAAGGCTGCCAAGGATAGATATACGATAGCAATATGTAGTCTTTTTTTAACATATTTTTTAATATCTATTACTTTGTTTCATTATGATTGTTAGTTTTAATTTTAATATAAATTAAAACAATTATTTAATAAATGAAAGAGAGAAACAATTTTATTAAATTAATATTAATCATAAATAATTTTATTGAATATGATACAAAATAATAATAATATTAAAATATATATTAAGGATACAAATAGAAAAAAAATTAATATTATATTAAAAATCTAAAATAATAATTATTTCATAATAATTTTTTTTATTATACGATAATTAAAATAAAATAAAAGAAGTATTATTAATTAAAATTTATTAAAAATTGATCAATTTTATAGATTTTATTTATTACTATCATTGTCTATATTTATAAGATAATAAATATTATGAAAAATCTCTTAAACATTTTTTTATTGACATTTTTTATGTGATTAACTGAAATTTATTAAAAATTAATAATTTGGACGAGTCTCATTCTTTGTTTAATAATTCATATTTAAACATCAGATTTATGAAAATTAAAAATTTATAATAAATTTTAATCAATTATAAAATGTTAGAAATATAATGTTTAAGAGAATATCATTCACATTTCTCAAGACATTATTTTAAAACTTTTTTGTCTTATTTTATAAAACTTTATTTCAATTATCTTATGTATTGTTCTTATTTATATTAATTTATAATAGAAGTAATTGAATGTTATTTTTAATTGTTTACTTCTCTTTCAAATGTAAATTAGAAAAAAATGAATAGATTTTCATTCAGTGAAAAAAAATTTAATAATTAATTTCAATAATATTAAAAAAAATTAAAAATATCATAATTACAAATAAATTTAATATTAATATCTAAATTTATATTTTTTAATATGTATAAACTAGTAACAATGTGTTATAAATAAGTATAAATTAAATATTTAATTAGTTGTACTTATAATTTTTTATTTTTAATAGATTTTAATTAATGATAAATCCTAAATCCTAAATGTATAGTTATCGCTTCTAATTTTAAAAAAAATTAAAATTATTATTTTTTATTTGTAATTGAAGATGATTAATATGTTCAATAACTTTTCTTTATATATATATAAATTAACGTTATCATTAATAAAGAACTATAACTTGTGATTCATTTTGAATAGGTGTTATTTTATATTTATTAATTAATTTAACAATTAATTTATTAAATAATGTTAATTTAATAAGCTAACTTAATAATTTTTATTTAAAAATTTATTTTTTTAACTATTTTTCAATTTTCTTTGTCCAACATTTAACTTTGATATCCAGAGTTGCTGAATATTATTCTGCTAAAAATTCCAAGCTTAAATAAAATCGAACTATAAAACAAGATAACACATTTTATTTTATACCAATAATTTGCATATATTCAAATTAAATAAAATTTGAAAAAATTGAAATCACACAATAATCTGACCTTGTGCAAATTGGAAGTGGCCAACTTTAGCACTTTTCAAGGTTAATTAAAAGTATAACTAAGAAATTCCATTGAGTGAATGTAAAATAAATCACACTATCAATTCTGAATACAATTTTTAAAATAATTATTATAAAAATAAACAATTTTACTATATACGAAAATTTATGAGCTAGGACTGAATGACTATAAAAAAACTTTATCAATGTATTTTAATTTAATTTAATTTTCTATCACAAATCTAATAATGCCGATGGCATATCTAACTGAAACGTGAAAAGAGATAATTTAATCATATAACTATAAAAATATTATTATTAATATTATTATTTTAGTAAAATTTAATATTAACCATTCATTTTAATCGTATAGGGGAGATTTACTCTTGTCATGTTATACCACTTAACTCATCATCTCATCTAAAATTGGTACCATATGAAACTTGTCTCAAACTTGCAAGTTGTAACGCAACAATTACATGCTTTGAATAAAGCCAAAACACAATTATAATTAAAAAGTAAAAATAGAGCAAACAGAGAAACTAAAATTATTTTATAAACAAACAAGACAAAGAAAATTCCAAGCAATGAAGCAATGAAACAAACTTTGCGCGTCTCAATCCTTAGAATTATCTTTTTTCTAAAAATCACTTAATTCAGAAATCCTTTAAATTATCCTTTTTCTAAAAATCACTTAAGTCAGAAATCCTTTGAATTCTCCTTCGAATATAATAATATAAATAAGAGAGAAAACAAATAACACTTGCTCTTCAGCTTTTGTCTTTCCTTTATAGATCATAGATCAATGTAATTCAAATTACCTTTTCTAAAAGTAAGAGTTTTAAAAGGAGTCAATTTAATCTTAACTCAATTAAATTCGCTTTCATCATATTAAAAAATAAGTTAAGTTAAGATGGATTAAATATGTGTTGAGAGTGAATTATTCCAAGTCAACTTTAAGTGAACTGTGAATTAAGTTAGGCTGATTTGTCATAATTAAAAAGTGAAAAAATAAATTAAAAAGCACTTTTTTTAGTGATTAGTTAATTATAAAATAATGACTCATAGGTTGATTTGAATCATACACTATGGTTAATTTGGTGAGAGTAATTCTTGTAATATGAATATTTTAAATTTAAATTATATAACTACATATATGATCAAAATTAAAAATTATCTAATGATTATATGATTATTTAAAAAAAATTAAAAACATTTTTTAATTATAATCATTTAAATAAGACCAAATAATTTATATAAGAAGCGACTCATGTAAAAACATTTAATTATTGTAAGAAATAAAAATTATACACTTAAACATTTATATCATATTTAAATTATTATACTTAAAAATAATATAGATAACCTTTTTAAATAATAATGCAACCACTATCTTATAATCATAATTATATCTTCTAAATATATTATCTTCATTTGTAACAATAACCAAATTTTCTCACAAGACTCATCCCTTATTTCTGCAACTTCAATAATATAGGATAACTTTTGTACCATTCATAGATTTCTAGTCATGTGTCAGCTTTACATTAAAAAATTTCCTGCTCAAAAGGGCCATTTTGATCATTATATTTCAACAATCCCACCTTAATTACACAGCATTCATTGTATTAATCATTTTTATAGTTTTATCTTATAAGCATCAAAATTTATAAAAATTATATAAACATGTATTATAATAAAATTACAAAATATTGTCTACATGATATTTAATATATTAACAGGTATCATATTGGTTAAAAATATGTTATTATTTATATTAAGTAAATGATAAATTTATATAAGTATTTATTAAATTAATTATAATTTAATTAAGTAAATATATTTTCACTAAGAATTTGAATAAAATTATTTTTAATATTTTCATAAATAAACTTCTTATATTAATATTTAAATTATGACTTTAAATTTTTTTATCTGAAAAATCAGTTTACTACAAAATTATTCAAGAATTTTTTTTTTTTGTATTTGATAAGGTATTCCTGTAAAAATAATTATGAAAATAATTTTTTTGACATAATAAAAAACATAATCCTTGAGTTTGGAATGATGCTTAAATAAAATCATACTTAAAATATAATGTTCAATCATGTAAATAATATAATAACAATAATATAGAATAATGTTTTATAAAAATTTATGTATTTTAAAATAATTTTAAATTCACACATGTGTATTTTTTTTACCATTTACAATTTTATGGGAAAAATAAATTTTATATAAATTAATGAAATTAATTACATATAAATTATGAGTAGTTGAGTTATCAATATTTTAAATTATTTCATTTCAAATATTTTGATAATACTTGATATTTTTATGATATTATAAAATT
>JAMLFT010004276.1:0-19965 GCA_026544285.1 Pachyrhizus erosus | reverse complement strand
TATAAAGTACTAATATTAAATCATGACATAATAATGATGTTAGCCACCATTATTTTGTTACATTATCAAAAAATCTAATAAAATAATCATATATAATTTTTTTTGATAAACTATATTTTTAAATTTTTCATAAACTAATTTAATATCATTAACTATTTTAAACTTATTAGAATTTAAAACATAATTTATATATAAAAAAAAATTAATGTGTTTGTCTTGTCAAACTCCTTACAATATGACAAGTCAATAGATTGATTGTTATCATTATTTAATGCACTTACTTGGCATCAAGAACTAAAATAAAAATAAAACTCTTTAAAAGATTAAAATCAAAACTTCCTATTTTACAAGAACTGAAATGTTATTTAAATCTAAAAAAATTTAAGCTTAAATAATCTTTTGATTTTTATAAAATAAAAAAAAATTATTCTAGTTTTTTCTTGTTTTAATCCTTAAAAAATTTAAAATTTTTTATTTTAGACCTTGTTATCAAGTAACAACATTAGTTGATGACGTGACAACAACATTGATAGCTTATTGAATTATTATGTCATCAAGAGGTTTGAGAGACAATCATGTAATTTGTTTTAATAAAATATATTTTTAAATCTCTCATTAGTTAGTCTAAACTTATTAATTAATTTGAATAAATAAAGATTTAAAAAATACAATATACCAAAAAAAATTATATCCTTAATGACGTAACAAGTCAACAGACTATCAACATTGCTATTATGTGATCATGTAAAACTGTTATTTAACAATATGACTAAAAAAGTTAAATCTTTAAAGAATTAAAATTAAAATCCCTTATTTACAGGAACCAAAATGTCATTTAAGTAAAAAAAAAATATATAAAGATACCATTTTACTAAATTTAACATCTAATGATTTTGTCCAACATAATTGGTCCCAAGTCCAAATAAGTAAAGGTTGTGTTTGACAATTAACACTGAATATAAAAGTTTGTCATATCTTATAAGACATGAAATGCTAAAACTATGTCATTTCTTAATAGTATGAATAAAAAAAGTACATTTAGTCTATTAATCTGAAATAAATAAATAAATAAAAAGTGTATGATCATGTATGGAGAGGGATATTATAAAATTCCCTTTAAAAGAAAGAGATTCATATAACATATTTCAATGATTAAAGAAATAGATAAGGAAACCAACAAGATTATGATAAGAAATAATAATACAAAATGAGAAAACAACATATTTTTTTATAATCATAAAACTGTAGTAAGTGTCAAGTTTGAACCTTTAACTTTTTACCTTAGTCTTATACATGTTCATTGAACATATTTAGAAGTTTGTGATATGATGCATACTTTTAGTAGGAAAATATCAATTTTTAGTTTATAAACTTTTAAAAATATCAATTTTTAGTCTCTAAATTTTTTCATGATAATTTTTAGTCTTCTAAAAATTTTTTATCACACAAGATGATCCCTGTAATTAATGTCTTTTAAGTGTGCTGACATGACAAACAGATATTCACATCAACATGATACATGACAACCACATGATAGATGTCATGTGGCACCATATTGAGACATCATGTAACATTTTTATGTGGTGTCATGTGGCACAATGTTTTATTGCAAACTTTTAGTCCCTCAACTTTTTAAAATCTAGTTTTTAATTCTTGGAAGATTTTTATCTTTTGATGTTCATTTATATAAAGAATTTTATTCTTCAATGTTAGTCCCTTAAAAATTTAAATTCAAATTTAGTTCTTAATTGTGTTGTTGTTTTAATTTAGTCATTTTTATTAATTTTCTTGTCTTGTTTTAGATTTTTTTAGGTCAAATTTAACCATAACCAATTAGTGAGTATTGATAATAAAAATAACATTAATGTTCTAAATTTATGGTCAAAATAGGTTTGTGTTTAACACAATTACAAGTTAGGCACAATGTTATTAAACTTGGACCAAATTGGTCAATCTAACCGATTCAACTGAAAATCAAACCTATAGCTAGTCTGGTCATTTCATCATATTGGAAATGTATCTAACTCAGAATGATGTCATCAACTTGGTACTAAAACCAGGGTTGAAGTGATAACTTGTTCGGCTTGGAAACTCACTTGACTCGTTTGGTTGAGAAATTTTACTTTGTTGTCCATTGTCACTATGTGCATGTTGCCCCACACTACTGTCGAGAGTAACTTTTGCTGGAGTAAGCACTAGAATCCAGGTCCTTTGGGGTTCTTAAAAGTATTATAGTTAGAGTTGGATAAACGAGTAGTTTGCCCATTTATACCCATATGTGTTTAAGCTTACACCCAATTAAGTCTGTCTATTTAGCCCACAACTTAAATGGGTTCCATTTTAAGCTGCCTACATCCATCCTGCTTAGATTGTGGGTAAACGAGTAAGCCCTAGAGATGGAGAGCATTCAAAGATGCAAGAGAATCATGATAGAAAGAAAGGCTACAAATTATATAGATTGGAGCAAAAAACACATTTTTGCCTATTGTTGTTAGGCTATGAAGGAAGAGGAGGATAAGGGTGGTTACACTACGAAGGACGAGGAGGAGGAGAAAGGTTGTTGCTGCCTAGTCTCATTTAGTGTTTTTGCTGCTCTAAACCTCTCATGAATTCACTTAATCAAATTGTTGTTGTCTTTGTGTGAGCTTTTGAATCCAATTATCAACGAGTAAATGGGGCGAGTAAAATAACCTACATTTTAAATGAGTTTCAAAATTGGGAGTTCGTACTCATGTAGATTGTGAGCTATACGGGTCAACCCGTAAGTATCCACCCGTTTACCTATCTCTAATTATAGTCATTAAGCCAATGTACATTATTTATATATATATGATAAAAATAAGTTTTATATTATATCTTTAATTTATGATATCAAATTATATATTTATAAAATATCAATGTGAAAAAATTGAATTTGATATTATATCTTTAATTTTAAATCCTATATTTATAAAATATTAATGCAACAAAAATAATTTTTATAGTATATTTTTAATATAAAATTATATATTTATAAAATATTAATTTACGCAGTTCAACGAATGACTCATTGGTTCAACCAATAACTCATTAACTCACTATCTTGACGAAGTCGATGACTGGTTCAATTATGATAACACCGGTTAGACGTATTTAAGGTATTTCGAATGAGTCTAAGTGAGTTGAACTGATATTTGGTTCACATGATTCCACTTCCACCTTTATCATTATTCATTAATAATAATTTGAACTATATTAATGATATAAATGTAGATAAAGAATAAATTAAATATTCTAAAAGTGTCTAAATTAAGACAACAAAATAATTAAGAATTAAAAACTAGGATTTAAATTTTTGAAAGATTGAAATTAAAAAATAAAAATTTTATAAGACTAAAATCAAAAAGTAAGAATGTTATAGAAATTAAATACTAGATGTTAAATATTTAAGACAAAATTAACAACAAAAATAGTGTCACATGACATTTTATGAAAGTGCTGTGTTAAATTCAAAGGATTGTCACTTAGTGTCTTCATGTGGTGCAATGTAACAACCATGTCACGTAACTGTCAAGTGTCATGTTAACATCCATACTTGTTTATCATGTCAATACTTAATGAAAGAAAACAAAAAATTGTCATAAAAAAATTTAAAAATTAAAAATTGATATTTTCAAAATTTGAGAAATTAAACTTTAATTCACATTATTTTAATGATGGTTTAATTCTAGTTGGAGAGTCAAGCACAAATAAAAATGTTACAAATGTAGAGATAAGCATTGGAAACTCGTGATTGTGCTTAATTAATATATTGTACATGGAATATAAGTATAGCAAAAGTGCAACAACCATAAATAATATAAAGGCAAAGTTGGATAATATATTTTACAAGTTAGAAGATTGAAGTATCCAAGATCTATTATTCAAAAAATGAAGAAATAAAACCAATGTCAATGAGTAAATAGTATGTGTAAAAGATGACTTTAATTTATTAACTTTTACTATAATTTTCTTAAAAATAAAACCAATATATAATTAATTTATTAACTTTTACTATAATTTCTTAAAAATCACATCAACAATAAATTTTAATTAGATGACTATCTATGAATTTTAAACTCATGTAAATTATAATATTCAAGTAGGATAGGTGAAATGGAGAAGTGCTTTTAAGTGTAGTATGTGACAAAAGGGTACAACTCAAAGGAAATTAATGCACAACTATAAAACTTTTGATGAAATGTGTTGGGCAGTAATAAGTCAACAGAAGAATAACTGTTGAATGAACATACTTGACAGGATAGTTTTAGAAATCAATGTATTATGGAAAAAGTCTAGGCAGTACTTATCGAAGAAAAGATTGTAAAACTTCATTTTAGGTGGTTTCAACATGTGTGAAGAATTGTAAAAGTTAAATAAGGTAAGTGTATAAGGTGGAGCTTAGCCTAATCACTAGAGGCATACAAAGACCAAAGAAAAATATAGGCGAAATAATTAAGGATCTAAGGGCCAATAATTTGTCTATAGATGATTTACAACAAAACATTATGGCATTAGTTAATCCATGTAGATAATCCCACCTAAAAATGCTTGGTTGCTTGACCAAGTGCATTGTCTGGCAAATTAATGAGTGTAGAAACTCCAAGGGTGTGAATTGGAAAACTGATGTCCAGTTGCATTTAAACATACTGTAATGGTAGTTTAAGATTAGGAATTCATTCATAGAAAAAAGCAATACAAAAATCTATAAAGAGCACCAACACTCCTAGTTCACCCCCATAAATAAAGCGATCAATGTATGTTCTCATGATCCTTTATCACTTCGTGCGGCTGCTTCAGCAGGAGTGCTAGTGGTCATCTGATCAACTGCATGAACTATAGTCTGAAGTTCCTCCCATATAGCTTTATAAACCATCCTTTGCCTGTTAACGGCTGATTGTCCCTCAAAGGCAGTAGATACTACATCAATGCTGCAACATCGAACCACATATTAGAGCTATGTCCCAGCCAAGCTGTGCAAGGCAAGTGTCAAATGCAGCTATTAGTACAAAAAATGGCACCTTGCTTCAAGAAAAACTTCTATCAGAGGATATAAAAAATTGACTAGACATGTTTCAATTTGGAACTTTTTTTTGTGTCATTCAATTTCATCCTCAAACTTTGAAGAATGAGATATTCAGCAGATTTGTGAGGAACATACATAGTCTCTAACCTAGTTGTTATGCAGGGAACAAACACATTGAAGAGACTTTATTTAATGAGAGAAGATATTTTCAAAAGATATTGATATTAGCTGTTTCATTCAGATGCCAAGCTTTAAAACATGTTTACTAAATCAAACTTGATGAGGAGTGTTGAATAATATAAATGTCAAATATAATGTGCAATCTATGCTATCATTTCGTATATTTGGTTGAGGTGTAATATCATAATATTCGTGATAAGATTATGCAATTGGCTTTTTATATGGTGCAAAACTTAACCCCAATGATGTTTTCTCTTTTTCTTTGTTGTTCTGTTTCCCCTTTTTTGATATGGATGGTCCCCTATCCTCCAAATAAATTTATTGTACTTCTCTCATCTTCTGCTTTGAAATTCTTTTTCTATAAAAACTGTTTAACTAGCCAAATTAGTAGTTGCTCTAACAGTTGCATTCTCCATGTTTATTAAGTTGTACAATCGGAATACATAAATATGCAACACAAGTCCAACTCATGCATTCCAATCATATGGGTTTTCTCTCTATTCCTCATACTCTTTACACAATGTTAATGCTGTCCAGGGATGAGATTATGAACAAATGATGCAGTTGAAGTGTAGGCATTAATTGAAACTGCTTCAGTTATTACCCTCAGCAGACTGACTTTTTATATACATTCAAAAAGGGATACGGCTGGATTGTACACAGGAAGAAGAAATCAGACTGGCACACTGTATAGTAGTGTTGCAGTTTGCTATTCTAGGCTAGTCTACAGACAGAAAGACAAACACACATATATAGATACAAGAATATAGGAAAAATACATATAAACTTTTAACAGATGGAAAGCAAAAAATGTATGGAGAAATAAGATAGAGAGGATATTTGGGCATGTTGAATTTAGATCCAACTAGTTGTTTGAAGAAAAAACGAGAAAAGTATATTTCTGTTATTATTTTCCTTAATCACTCAAATGAATAGATCAAATATATATAGTACAAAGCAAGAGTACAGAGGAAGCTAACAGATTGTGCTGATGTGGCATAAGCCACTCAACTTACAACAAAAAACCTAACTAACTTGTAATAAACTACGCTAAGTCTCATTTTAATCTTATCTCTGTTAGTCAAACATAACAGTATTCTTAATTGTTCTATTACCTTTTTTTCTAACACTTTTTGTATACAGGATCGAAATACAGGATAGATGATTGGCACAGAATGAGTCGCATGGTCTCTACTTTCACACACCAATAGTAGTTGCCTGCATTACTTCTGAGTCTCCTAATCTTCTTCATTGTCATTTAGGTCATCCTAGTCTAAATAAATTAAAGGTTATGATTCCCAAACTTTCTCAATTGCAAGTCTTGGAGTGTGAGTCTTGTCAGCTTGACAAACATGTTTAGGCTACCTTCCCTAGCAATGTTTCTCAATACAAATTCTACCTTTTCTCTTATCCTTTCCAATGTTTAGGGTCCTAGTCGTGTGTATCATCTATGATGGATTTTAGGTATTATCTCACATTTATTGATGATTTTACCAAAAGTACTTGGATTTTTTTAATGAAAAAACAGTCAGAGTTATTCTCTATATGTAAAAAATTTTGTCTTGAAATACATACTTAATTTGGCAATAAAATTCATATGTTAAGTAGTGACAATGCAAAAGAGTTTCTTTTAATCGTTTAAAAAATTTATAACATTTCATGGTATGATTAATCAGTCTTGTCCTCATACACCACAACAAAATAATATTGCTACATGTAAATATAGGCATATCATTGACACTACATGTATTCTTTTAATTCACTCCAAAACTCCTTTAAAGTTTTAAGGGGATGTCGTTCTTACAACTAGATATCCTATTAATCGGATGCCCTCAACCTCTATAGGTAATAGAGTTCCCCACTCTATCCTATTCCTTGATGAGTCTTTGTTTCGTGTTCCTCCTTGTGTTTTTGGTTCTAGTTGTTTTGTGCAGGATCTCACTTCAAGTCTTGATAAGTTGAAAGCTCATGCAGTTAAGTACATCTATCTTGGCTATTCCCACACCCAAAAAGGTTATCAATGCTACTCTTCTACCAATCACCACTTTTACATATTTGCTAAGGTCACTTTCTTTGAAGATATACTTTTTTCTTACTCACCCATCTCCTTTGAGTTTATTTCTCAAGTATTCTCTATTCCTTCTGTCATTCCACACCAATCAAACATTTTCCCTCCCTTAGCATCCCCTTTTCTTGTTTATCATCAACTTCCTCAACCTCAACCTACAGACACACACCCTACTAAAGAGACTGGTGCATCATCTCCTAATTTAATCATTCCTCTTGTTATAGTCGACTCAGACTTACCCATCGCCATCCGCAAAGGTACCCGTACCACTCACAATCCACATCCAATTTCTAATTTCTTAAGTTATTACCGTTTTTCCCCTTTCCACTATGTTTTTGTATCTGCACTTTCTTTTGTTTCTATTTCTAAAACTATCTAGGAAGCAATTTCTCATCCAAGATGGCAATAGGCGATGATTGATGAGATGCAAGCCCTATAAACTAATCAAACATAGACCCTTGTTCCTCCATCCCCAAAGTAATCCCTTGTTGGTTGTCATTGGCCTTTACTGTTAAAGTTGGACCCAATGGATAAATTGACAGATTGAAGGCACGCCTTGTAACTAAGCGGTACACTAAGATCTATGGCCTAGACTACAGTGACACCTTCTCTCTGGTTATCAAGATGACCTCTGTTCGTCCCCTACTATCTATGGCTGTCATGCGTCATCATTAACTCCTTTATTAGTTAGACATCAAGAATGCATTCATCCATGGTGATTTGGCTAAGGAAGTTTATATGGAGTAACCTCCTGGGTTTCTTGCTCATTGATCAGGAGGATTCTAGTGGTTTTGTTTGCAAGCTATACAACACCCTATATGGTCTTAAACATAGTCCGAGAGTTTAACAAATTTAGTTTTGTTCTTCAAAATTTTGGCATGACTTGTTGCGAGTCGGATCGCTTCGTATTTTATAGACTTTCTTTCACTAATCAGTATATTTACCTTGTGGTGTACGTAGATGATATTGTTATTACAAGAGATAACCACATGGGTATCCACGATCTTAAAAGTCACTTATTTCAGCATTTTCAAACCAATCACTTGGGTCGTCTAAAGTATTTTTTGGAAATTGAGGTAGCCCAATCAAAGACCAATGTTATCATTTCTCAAAGAAAATATGCTCGACATCTTGGAAGAAATTGAGATGCTATGCAAGTTTGTTGATACTCCTATGAAACACTAAACTTGTATTAAATCAAGGGGAGCACTTCTCAGATCTAGGAAGATATTGAAGACGGGTCAAAAAGCTAAACTATCTTACCATAACTAGACTTGATATATCCTTTGTAGTCAATGTTGTAAGTCAATTCCTCAATTCTCCCTATAAAAGTCATTGGGATGTTGTAATCCAAATTTTGAGATATATTAAAAAGTCTCCCGAAAAAGGATTGGTTTATAAGAACAAATGTCACAAGGATATCATTGCATGTACAAATGCAGATTGGGCCGATTCTCCCAATGATTGCAGGTCAACATCGAGTTATTGGGTTCTATTTGGTAGAAATATCATTTCTTGGAAGAGTAAGAAACAAAATATTGTGGTTAGGTCCAGTGCAGAGGCTGAATATTGAGCTATGTCTGTTACTATGTATGAACTAATTTGGTTAAAGTAACTCCTTAGTGAACTTAATTTTTGTACAATTAGGTCCATGAAACTTATGTGACAACCAAATAGCATCAAATTTGGTCTTCTATGAACAAACAACACACATTAAAATTGACTGCCACTTTATGCAAGAGAAGATAACTTATGAAGAAGTCACTACCTCTTTTGTCAAATCTAATGATCAGTTAGCAAATATTTTATAAAGTCACTTAGAGAGTCAAGGATATCCTATATTTGTTCCAAGCTAGATGCATATAATTTATACGCTCCAGCTTGAGGGACAGTGTTGAGATATGATTGCTAATAATAGTTTAGATATGATTACTAATTATGAGAAAATTATATTTTGTTTCCTTAATTATTTTCAGTTACCCAGTTACTGATTTTTTTAGATAATTAAATCAGATTGTATCATCTCTACAATTAAGAGATTCTATCATTATTTTGTATTCATGATTATCATTATAAATAAACAGCCAAGGAGTCTTTTCTTCTTTTGCATTCAGTCTCTATACTTAACTTCTATATTTATAGGAACTAACAATATGTTTAACCCTTAATGAAATAAAGAGAATAATTTCCAATTATTCTACAACCATGAGTGAGGGCTTGGATGATTTTGCCAAACTTGCTCTTTGTTGAAAGGATTACTTTTGCATGTTCAACAAATTATTGCCTCTTGTGCAAAGTTCAATGTAGACACCCCATAGACCATCTCCCTACACTCCCCAACCCACCCCTTGCCAACTTCTTTCCCAGAGTTCTTCAGTTTCTAGTATATACAACAGCGTACTGGACCTTTTGGAGTTCTTCCAAGCTCTAACATATGGAAAGAAACTATTTTTTAAAAGAGAATCTTATTCCATCTACAGGAGACATTTATTTATTGAATATAGGACAATCAGCGTCAGTCACATCATTATAATAAGCTACTCAATATTTTCTTTTGACTAAAACTTTATTTTATCTCCATATTGATGTCTTTTTATGGATTGTTTTGAGTATTGCTCCCATTGGTACAGCCATTGCCACTTGTTGGATATTAGGGGCATCACCTAAGTTCAAATTAGTGGATGCAGCCAAAGGGAGTGGTGATACAATATGCAAAAAGGAACACACACCACATATATGACATCCAACGAAAAACCAAATCTGAATTCAATGGTTAAAAAGAATTCTCACCTAACATGCCGACCATCACCATAAGCATCCTTCACAGTGACAGATTCTGCATTGAGTTGTTCCTTTATCTGTTGGGGCACATTGACATATGAAAGGTATGTAAGAAAATCATATACCAAAGCAAGAAAAAAAAAGATATATGATAAAAAGTTGTTGTGGTTAACAGCGGAGCAGTAATACTTGGGGGGAGAAAATATTACTTCAACCCTCACTTTTCACACCACACTCCTATGCTGTTCTAGACAAATTACAACAGTTGGGATCAGCATTCAGCTTAGCATTGACATAGAAGCCAGGAATTCATTAAATTTGTATCGGAAATGATAAGAAAAAATGAAAATTTCTAACTATGTTGAGAACGGCAGGCACCCGTAATGGGTTGCAAATATTGTCCGTAATATCAACAATCGAAACAATACAATACGAGTTAAAAAAAATGTGAGTTAAATGATAATATTAATTTTAGGGACTAAAATTTCAAGTAAATGACTAAAAATCTGTCTGGATAATCTCTTTCACAAGTACTTAGAAGAGATAAAATAAGAAAAAAAAATTAACTAAAATTAACTTTATCCATAAGTTAATGTGTAGAGATTCTTTTCTTCAAAAACTTATTGTTATCTCGTGCTTAAAGTTAATTTTAACTTGTACAATCTCAAGTCACAAAGATATACACTTTGAATGATTAAAATGGTGATTTATTGAAAAGAATACCTTCTTCTCCATGGAGTGTATGAGAGGCGAGTCGATAGAGCCAGCATCGTTGACATGAGTGGCGCGTGAACTAAACTTGCGAAAAGAATTAGTGGTAAATAAGTTGACGGGTCTAAGAAGTTGATTGTTGCGTAGGAGGGTTTGTGAATTAGATGCGGAGCTGAAGAGGAGTGCACGACTAGGAGCAGTTGGAGAGAGAATGGATTTGTAGGGTTTGACCAAAACTGGAAGAGCTTGTCGCAGTAAGCTAGTGTTGGCTGAGAGTGAGAACACCTGAGACCGCATTTTAATGAATTTGCTATCAAATCAATCTCGCTGCTTCTTCAGAGTTCAGACGCTTCCTTCCTTCTTGGAAAATAGAAATGGATAGGGCAACCGTGCGGTGCCGTTGCCTTTAACCAAGCGTTATGTTTATTACCTGTTGCTTATACATCTGGTCTTAAGCCTACCATTATTTTAGAAAAAAAAACTTAATTATATTCTATATTTATCTCTAAACTTTATTTCTTATTTATAAATATCGTGAATATATGGATAAAAAAATCTCATTAGTTTTTTCTTAACACAGTGACAATGTCACAAATAAGATAATTTTATAATAATTTCTCCTTTAAACTGCTACAATTAATTTTGTAGCAGTTTTCTTTTAAATTGTTACAATAAAGATAATTTGTGAATTATAAATTGAGAGATGAAATTTGTAAAAAAAGAAATCTTTGATATAAAATGTATGATCTTGTAAAATTTTAAGAGTAAAAAATGTAATTAAATATAAAAAATATTTTTTTTTTAATTAATTTAAAAATAATTGATTATTTTAAAGAAAAAATAAATTATGCTTGTTCTTATTAACAAAACTCTGATAACTCTGTAAATGTGTGTATGTGTGTTTTTTTAAACATTTTATATTGTCACATTGCGCGTTAAGGAATGAGATCAATGTTAAGGAATGAGAGAAGTGAGAAATGGATTGTGTCACTCAAGAGTATCGTAGTACCTTGATTTTCTGTAACTAAAAAAATAACTATACAGATAAAAATGTACAGTAAAAAAATTAATGAAATGGAAATAAGAATAATAATAAGCCAACACTGTATAAAATTAAACTGTATAAAAATTAATTTTGTAGAGAGAAAAAATTAACCATGCATTAAAAATTTATTTAATTAAGCACTTAAACAAACCCCGTTAGCTAAAGGATATTAAAATCTCAAATTTGCTTAATTAAAAAGCAAAACTCTCCCTTTTCTCTTCAGAGATTGAGACAGTCAGAGAACCATTTCTTTTCTTTCTCTTAAGTCTTCAAGTGTTCCCTTGCATCTCCATTCAAGAGCTAGGTAAAATACTCATCCAAATCTTATTTTAAATCCTTTTTTTTTTAGAATTAACAAATCAAATTTACACCTTTGTGATACGAAATAACTTATTATTATTTTAAAAATAGATAAAAATAAATAAATTTAACCTAACTGCAACATGTCAATAGAATTTTTTAACTTAAGAATAAAAGAAAATTCTAATAAAGGATAAAACACTTAATTTTTTGTCGTATTATTCTCTTTTACATAATTTTTTATTTATAAAAAATTAGAAAAATAAGATAAAAATAAATAAATTTTAAAAGAATTTTTATTTTATATAAATTAAAAATAAAATAAGTTAAAATATTAATCTCATATAAGCTAAAGATAAGATAATATTCTAATCCTATTAAAAATAAATAAATCTTAAGATAAAATAAAAAATATATTCTAATAGTAAATGATAAATATTTTTAATATCTTCAACTTTATCAACATGTAAAAAATTGATTTATTTTTATGTAGCTTCTAATCACTTTATTCTAAATATTTTTTAGCCTAGTTATATTTTGTAATACTTGTTTCATCATCTTGATATTTATACTTAGTTATGGAACCTCTAATTTCATATAAAGTGTCTTTGTGTTGGTTGTGTTGACTTGTTGGGTTTCTCTCGTCATTTTGTAAATGAAAAATAGGCATTGTGCAAAAGCAAAAATAAGAGTAAAGAGTAAAAAAATAACACTGTAACTTTTTATGTGAAAAACCTTTTCAATATAAGTAAAAACAAAAAAACTATGAGACCTAGTCTAGTAAAAAGATTTTGACTATGAAAGGAAAATTACAAATATTTTTTCTTTCTCGAGAGGATCACTCATTATCTATTAATTCTCACCAAGTATGGTGGAAATGACTTCCTCTTTCTCTTAAAAAGAAATACAATAATCATTTCATTCTAAAGTTTTTTTTTTCTCAAAGGGGATTCTTGAATGGATTGGATGGAATGAGATAGGATCATTGATGAGAAAGTGGATAACTAAAATTTACTATACATTTAAAATCCAATAAGCATTTACTTTCTTTAATGTTAGTGGTGGTCTTCAAGAGTCACATCTCTTGGTTTACGTAATTAATTTTCACCATGTGTTTCATTAATTAAGGAGTTAAAAGAGGAATTTTGATAAATTTCCCTCTTCCTCTCTTAATTGGAAATCATCACTATATCAACACCTTGGCAACAGTCAATAACCTTTTTGGTTGGTATTGTCTTAGTAATTATATCAAACCATAGCATTTATATGGATCTTCTTTATCTTCATTTCATTTTCATTCAATGTTTCTCATATCTAATGATACTGAATGTTAATATGTTGTGTGTGAATGGAAGATAGGATTTTTTTGTTAAATGGATGGTACTTTGATTATCACAATTCACCACATAAGCATCTTGATTGTGTCCTAACTTGCTCAGGAAATTCTTCACCTATAGTATTGTTTGTGCATTTTTGCTACAACAATATATTTTTCTTTAATGGTTGATAATACAACAAATTTTTGAAGTTTAAACTACCATAAAATAGCTCCCCCTACAAAACTAATCAAATATCCTAAAGTAGATTTTTTGGAATCCACATATATGCATTTGAATACCTGATGAACATGAGATTTCCATTACCAAAACATAAGCACCTTTTGGCAATTCCTCTCAGAAACCATAATATCCATTTCCTTTCAGATACCACAATATCCATTTCAAGCTTCTTGATGCTTTTTCCTAGGTTTGATAAGAATTTGCTCACAACTTCTACAACATAAGTAATATCTAGCATTGTGCAAATTATTCCATACATAAGGCTGCTATAGTAGATGAATAGAGCACCTTACTTTTTTTTTCCATTATTTGGACATTGAGACTTGCTCAACTTGAAATTTCCAACTAATGGAACTCATACAGATCTTGCTTTGTGTATATTGAACCTTTCAAGAATCTTCTCAATATAAGCTTCTTGAGATATTCACAATATTTTTTTATAATGTTCTCCTGTAATCTTCATTTTTAAGATCTTCATTACACTCAAATCCTTCATGGCAAAAGACTTACTCAATGTCTTCTTGAGAGCAACTATTTTTGTCATATTTTCCCATCAATTAGCATATCATCAACATATAATGAAATTTTGATGGACTTACCATTTTCATAGTTTTTCACAAAGAAACAATTATCTACAAAAGTCTTTTTTGAATTTGTATTAAGTCATAAAGATATCAAACTTTTTGTACCATTGTCCTGAAGTTTGCTTAAGACTATAAAAGTTTTTTTTTTTTCAGATGACATATTAAGTGTTCTTTGCCTATTAATTCAAAATCTTTTGGTTGCGCCATATATATTTCTTCCTCTAGGTCTATATGTAAGAAAGTTGTTTTGACATTGAGTTGTTTTATCTCCAAGTCTAATTTGACAACTAAACCAAGGATTGCTCTAATAAATATTATCTTCATCATTGGTGAAAACATCTTTTAAAAATTTATGCATTTCTTCTAGTTGTACCTTTTTACAACAATTCATGTTTTATACATAGGATTTGGGTTCTTTTCCTCAATCTTAAGCTTGAACACCTATTTGTTTCACAATGCCTTTTATCATTTTGGCAATTCCATCAAATCATAGGTTTGGTTCTCCTTAAAGGATTGAATTTCTTCATTGATCTAAAAGGCTTCTTCAAAGCTTTAAGGTCCTCTTTTTTTTAGTAAGATTGACATAATTATTTGAGAAATACCTTCTTGATGATTGCCTACTTCTAATGGATCATCTTACTTGATGTTTTTGTTTTATTTGAGCATTCTTCATCATTTGATCTTCTTTTCTTTGATCAAGGGTTTTGTTAGTCTCATTAGGTTTCATTTTTTAATCAAGTTCCTCTATCAAATTAGGTTCTTCCATATAATTTTCCATTCAAAGGGTTTTTCCTTTTGAATTAATAGGACTTGAATTAAGAACTACCTTGAACTTTGGCTTCTTAGGTTGCTTGATATCTTAGATGGTTCGATCCTTGTAAAAAACCACATCTATGCTTCGAACAATTTTCTTATTTATAGGACCCCATAGTTTGAACCCAAGTTCTTTTCTTAGTGAACCAAGGTATATGCACTCCTTCGCCTTTGCATCAAACTTTGCTCTTTCATCTTTCAAAATGTGAACAAAAGCCTTACATCCAAACATTCTTAAGTGACCATATAAGGTTTTCTTTCTATAGTATACTTCATTTAGTATCTCTCCATTTAATGGTCTTGAAGGCAACAGGATGATCAAGTCAATAACAATTCATATTGTCCCTCCCCAAAATGAATTAGGGAGTTTTTCTTGAGAAAGCATGTTTCAGATCTTTTCTACAATCGTCCTATTGAATCTTTTAGTTACACCATTCATTTAAGGTGTCTTGAGGGTACCTTCTTATGTCTTATCCCATGAGACTTGCAATAATGCTCAAAAGAACCTATGTACTCTCTGCCATTATTGGTTCTCAAGCATTTCAACTTTCTTTTAGTCTTTCATTCTACAAATGCATGAAACTTCTCGAAAGCTTAAGAACTTCGTATTTGGTCTTCTATAGATACACCCACAACTTTCTAGAGCGATCATCAATGAAGGTAATAAAATATTAAGCTATACTCAGGATCTTTCAGATGATGAGCAAACATCCAAGTGAACAATATCTTAGATATACCACCATATGATTTTTTGAAAATACTATGCATTACTTGCTTTGTAGAGAGTCTTTGCATGATTCAAATGGATGCCATTTATTTGTGGAAAGTGGTCTTAAACAAGGATCTATAATCCTTTCTCACTCATATGGCCCAATCATCTATGTCGTAATTCTTTGCTTGCCTTTTGAGCAACAATCATGCTTTCTCAACTAAGTTTCCATCTAGTGACACCAAATTGGTTCATCATTCCAATTTCATCTAGCTTTCTTATTGAGATAAAGTTCAAGTGCATCTCAAGTACATCTTTTACCTCTTTCAATACCAGCTTGTTTTCATTCTCAGTCATCAAAGCACTTCCCCTATTCCCACAATCTTATTTGTGACATGGTTGCCCATCTTTGTTGTACCCAATTCTCCCTTTTGATATGATGAGAAGAATCCTTCATAAGATGTGACATAAATGGATGCGACAAAATCAACTATCCAAATGCAATCATCAGATGCAACATTTGAGGCCACCATTATAGTGGGATTTTCTTCCTTCTTTTTCTTGGAATCTATTTGATCAAGATGGACTGTTATAACTTTATGATCTTTCTTGAAGAATCTACACCATGACTCCTTTGAAAGTGCTTAAGTATCCGATGATATTTTGACCTTTAAGGCACTCCAACTTTGCCAATTTTTTGACAAGATGAACCTTGTCCCTGGGAATCTTCTTTTAAATCATGGATTCAAGTTTTTTCCATAACTCATGCTCATTGATATAAATGATACATGCTCGAACAAACTTTGATTAATGTATTTTCGAATCATAGCAACAACTTTGCAATTCAAAAACTCTTAATCTTTATCAATTTTTTCCACTAGTTTGTTTTGATTGGTGATTGGCTCATACAAATTCTTATATAGATGATCTTCCACTATCGACTTCTAATAGGAGTAATTATCTACAGTTAGCTTGAACACATCTTCATTATGAGTGATAACTCCTTCCATCTTGAGTTACATAGGCTAAAACCTCCCCTAACCAAGCGAGCTCTTATACCATTGTAGGGATTTAACAAACCAATTTTTCACCTTTGAGAATGCAAAATAGGCACTATACAAAAACAAAAATATAAGCAAGGAGTAGAAAAACAAGACCAATTTTTTTTTCATGGAAAAACTTCCCAATGTGAGTAAGAAAATAACTAGTCTCTCTTCTAAAAAAGATCACTCGTTATTTCTTATTTCTTATTTCTCACAAAGTATGGTGAAAATAACTGTTTACTTCTCACAAAGAGGAATACAATAATCATCTCACTTTATAACTTTCATTTATTCTTAAAGAGAATTTTTGAATGAATAAGATGGAATGAGATAGAATGTCCATAATCTACCACTTCACAAACTTCCTCATTTATATGGGATGAAAAAACATTTCATTCATGAAGAATGTGACTTTTCATGAGAAATTGAATAATTAAAGTTCACTATTCATTTAAAGTCCACTAATAGTTTACTTTTTTTAATATCAACGGCAGTCTTCAAGAGTCATGTCTCTTAGTTTACTTAATTTTCAGTAACTAAGGAGAATTTCTAAGAAAGTGTTTCATTTATTAAGGGAGGTATTCTAATATTTTTGAATTTAATATTTCAAACTCAACTAATATATGGTTTCAAATTTTGATTTTGGTTCCTAGAAAAATTAAATACTCTTAAGATTGCTCAATCTCATTCTCCCATTTTTTTAGCTAAACAAAGGTATGGAAGGTTCTTTACCTAAATCTTGTGTTGGTGCACCATTTGTGATATAGTGATTGATGCGATGTTTAAATTTTCTATAAATATTGGTGTGGTCTTCTATGATGGATTGAGACCATATATGTGTGTTTGAGACCATATATGTGTGCTTTCATATCTCTGAATTGCCTAGACATTTTTTTTTAATTTATTGAATTAAGTTAGTATTTTTGCTTGATTTATTTTCATAGTGACTATGAGTCTAGCAACCACATTGTTTTAAAGGCTTAATTTGTTTTTGAGTCATATTTTTGGGAAATAAGACCACAAAACCCTGATGTTAGGTACGAGTAATGTTTTAAAAAAAATTGAATTTTTCTGGGTGAGAATGATAATTAAAAATGATTTTTTCTTTTGTTTTCAAAATCTGCCAGGATGTATTTTAAATAAGGAAAGACTTTTTTAGTGATCCATCTCGTGTGAGAAAATATAAGATGACAAGTTAACTTTGTAGAGAATGCCTGGATTTTCTCAAAGTTTATAAAACTGATTTACTATTTTTTAATAAATTATTTTCATGAAAATAGATTTCTACCATTAGAGGAAGATAAATGGAAAAATGACTGTTGGAGTGAGAATTAAATCTTGGGAAAAATATATGTTGCCACAAACTTGTTGGAGATGATATCTGTGAATTTTCACTAAATAATAGTAAGATTTATTATTTTTGAAAAATTTTATACTCTATTTTTTCAGTATATTCCCAGTTTGAAAAATAAAGTAAAAATATTTGTGGTGGAAAATTTAAGGAGCCAAACTTATATCACTTACTATATTTTATGTTTTATGATGAATGAAATTGCAAAGTTTCAAGCCATTTAAAATTGGAATGATATATGAAATCATTTTTTAGGCATTTATTCATTTTTCAGCATATGTATAAAGTGAATTTAATTAATTGTTGTGATGAATAATTAGTGATTTGAGATTATGAATTGTAAGGTTCTACTTAAATATAATCACGTATTTATTTATTAAGATATAATAAAATATTTATTTAAGATTCAATGGATTAAGTTATTAATGTAATCATAATATATACTTATTATGCACACCTTGATTGTAACGCCCCTTTTTATTAGTTATTTTTTAAAATAATCATATTTAGTGTTATCACGCAGATAAAACTTAAACTTCAACCATTCGGGGAATTACAATTTGATGACAACTTACATTCAAAGTTCTCATTTCATAATATACATAAAGTATAAAAGTCATACGCTATTTAAATGTTGTGATACAAATATTAAAAACAAAAGTCCTTTTTCTAACTTGTTCTAATATAATCGGACGCTTCAGATGGATCTTCTTCATCTGTCGATTCCTCTCTGTGATTCACATTGCTAGTTTGAACTGACCCTATTGAGGACTGTGAGGGTTGAGGGGTTGGTGATCTCCTCCGATTAGCTGGTATATTCAGGAATCTGGGTGGTGGAGTCTGAGAAAGAACAATTGGCAGGTCTATATGATGAAACTTACTACTATGTGGTGGGTTAGAATGCGAAATGGACGTATCCGATAAAGGTATCATCACCATGGATCCTATTGTAGGTCCATCTTCCTTCTAAGGATATATTAGTCAGGTGAAAGAGTGACTGAAACTCGTCTGCCATGTTTGATCTGTAAGAGAGAGAGATTGTAGGAGTGAACCATCAATTCAAGGACATACATAAGATAAAAGGTAGTTTTTATCTAACGTAACTCTCATCTTACCATTCATACCTAAATAGCTCTTTTAATCGTTCTTGGGCCCTTCGCTGCGTCCTACACTACTAACTCCGAGAGGACTTACACGTGTGTATCATTAATATCCAATTTGCAATTTTCGGTTGACGACTGAGAGTACATATCCTGACTAGTACTTGGTCTAGAGTACTCTCAACTGAATCTTGGTAATGTTTTGCTTTGTCCAGGACGTCAAGCCGGTTCTGTGACACCCTCTTTTCTCTGAGCAATTCACAGCTTGACACCTTATCTACCCCCAAGGTCTCACCAGAGCTTGGGTACATTCCTCAGGTACCTTCTATGGTCAACCATTGCATCTTCCATCTTAAATTCTCACTCGATAGGGTTTTCCGTCTGATCTTTCTTCCTTATTTCCCCATCACCTCTACTTTTTCTTTTCATAGTGACACTGTTGGCATGTCAGGATTCTTAATAGATATTATTCATTGTTCATCACAATCATTATAGATTGTACCTGCATTGTCTGAGCAGATCTCAGTTCATCAACTATCATAGGGTTATTCAGGAAATATTGTCTCGGATTGACAGTTAACAAGTATATCTGTTTTTCATAGATAGTAAAATCATTCAACCATATTGATATCATCAATACAATACATTCTAATGCATAATCAGTGATTCACAATAAT
>JAMLFT010004275.1:0-19967 GCA_026544285.1 Pachyrhizus erosus | reverse complement strand
ATGATATTTTATTTATCTCTCATTTACTTTTGATTTAATCCTTTAAGGATTTTAAATTTTAAAAAGAAAATATATTTTTATTAATAATAATAATAATAATAATAATAATAATAATAATAATAATAATAATAATAATAAGAATAAATAAATCGCGAGTAGGCCACCTCCACTCCTCAAGTCTCCAGGCCTGAACATACTCATGCCATTGCTTTCCTCACGTCGTCACCGCTTGAGAAGTTTCTTTTTTATTATTATTACCCATGACCCTCGAGCCCCATACCTAGGAGCATATAGCCGCCAACGCGTCTATATAAGGACTTCTTCCATCACCAAAATTGGTGTCCAGCAAACTCACGGAACACAAAGGATTGAAGCCACGGAAGAATTCCAACCCCACCGGAATTAAATACCAGGTAGGAGGAGTCTCATCCTTATTTTTATTTCTTTCCAGTTAATTTGATTAACGTCGAATGATAATGATAGAATACTCTAGATGTTATTGAATTCGAAAATTAAAAGTTTTCATTTCGGAACCAATGATTTATGAAGAATGATAAAACAATTATAACTATAGTTTTCGTTTAGGAAATTTTTTAGACATTAAGTAGAAAGGGAATGCTTACTTAAAGGAATAGGAACTCTGACAGCGTAGGCAAAATAGATAAAAAAAAAAAAAGAGAAAGAGAGAAAGGTAATAAAAATAGTAAATGATAATACTATAAAATATAAATGTTAACAAGTTAAAGGGCTACAACAAATGAGGATAGCTGACTGGAGATGAGACAGAGGAGCAATTTTCAATCAGGAGAGAAATAAAGTATATATAAATACATATTTTATTTATATAAATATATATGTATGTAATAAAATTAATGATACGTAAAAGCAAAAGGCAATTATTATCTGAGCTAGCGAACTTTCAGGACATATACTAGGAGGAGATTTGGTAAAGATTAATTACAATGAATTTGTAAAACTATATATATATATATAAAATAAAAATAATAATAATGATAATTATAATATTTTTAATAATAGTAATAATAACAGTAATTCTGTTAATAATAAATTTAAGAATTAAGATTTAAGATTAGAACTTCGGATAAAAGTTAAGAACAATTGAGAGTCAATTAATTTTTTTATTTTTTTTAATTTTTCATTTCCTGATAGATACTAATAATTATTTTGACGATGGCTCTCCGTGTATAATTATTTTATTAGTGGAATTAAGAATAAAAAGGGCAAGGTCCTGATGTATAGAGAAAATACCAGAGAAATTATAATGTTATCGACAATAAGGGGCATTACACTTTAAACTTAGGAAAATAGTTTAAATAAACTAGCAATATATATATGTAATATAGTTAAGTTGAGTTGTGAATAGAAATCCCTAAAGAGTCATATTTGTACAAAATAACCATTTTGTCCCTACATAGTTAAATTAGGTCTACCTTATGTTGTTGATCATTGTGATATTTGTTATTGTACTTAATTGTGATGGATTGGTAATATAAATGTGATTTCATACCCTTACTATTAATGAAAGGTAAATTTTTCATATAAACTATCCATCTAAGACAGTGACAACCATAAAATAGTTGATGAATTAAGAGAAGCTCAGATAATGATGACACAACCTCGACTGGCTGTAATAAATATGTATACCTGAATTCTTAATCAAGTACCAAAGTAAAATAGAGTGGGGATGGTAGAGGATATGAAGAATGGATTGAAATCCCTAACGAGTGAGAATTTATGCTGGAGAATGTAATGGTTGATCACAGAAGGTACCTGAGGAATGTACGTAGACTCTGGTGAGACCTTGGGGGTAGATAAGGTGTCAAAATGTGAACCGCTCAAAGTAAATAGGGTGTTACAAAATTGGTTTGGCGTTCTCGACAAAGTGAAGCATTACTAAGATTCGATTGAGAGTATCTTGAATCGAGTACTAAGTAGGATATGTATTTTCGATCGTCAACCAAAGATTGCAAATTGGATCATTAATGATACGTTCGTGTAAGCTCTCCCAGAGTTAGTATATAGGAGGCTACGAAGGGCCCTAAAGCGATTAGAAATTCTAACTAGGCACGAACAGTGAGATGAGAGACTACGTTAGATAAAATACCTTCTAATTGTTCTGTGTGTACAAGGATTAATGACTCACTCCTACACCCCCTCTCTTACAGACTAAGCATGACAAACGAATTCCAACTTCTTTTCCATCTGATGGTGTTGCCCCTAAAAGGGAGATGAACCTATGACAGGGTCCAGGGTATGACACCTTCATCGGATACGTTCGCTTTGCTTTTAAATCCACCAACATTGTGGTACCTTGGCAGTTTTACTATATAGACTTGTCAATAGTTCTTTCTCAAACCCCACCCCCCAGATTTCTGAATGTACCAGCTAATCGTAGAAGGCCACCAACCCTTCAACCACCACAGTCATCAATGGGATCAGTTCAAGCTGGTAATATGAACCACAGAGAAGAATCAATAGATGAAGAAGATCCATCTGAAGCTTTTGATTAGATTAAAACAAGTTGTTGAACAATTTAAATAAAGGACTTTTGTTTTTAGTGTTTGAATCACAACATTTAAATAGTGTATGACTTTTCTACCTTATGTATGCTATGCAATGAAAACTTGGAATAGAGATATTATAATGAGAAAGTTTATTGTCAAATTGTAATTCTTCGAATTTATTGAGATGTAAGTTTTTACCTGTGCAATAACTTTGGATATATATTTATTATTAAAATAAAAGTAATAAAAAAGGGTGTTACACTCATCATGCCATAAACATTGTCATCATCCACCATCCCTCTTTCACTCCATTCTCTTTCTCTTCTCCTAAATCTTGCACACTTCACCATTGCCTCACCCCACTTTTTGCAAATCTCGCTTATACCTAACAATCCATGTTCGCATGCTTGATATTCCAAGTCTTGAATTTATGCAAAAGTCAATAAACCTACTCAAGGAAGATTCATTTTTTAAGAACTTGATGATAATTATTAGTTTGGTTCATTTAATTATGTGGAATTAGTGAACCCAAAACTAACATTTTTAGTTATTAAATCAAATAATAAAGGATTTTTTTAATGAATGAAGAAACAACATACCCTAGTCATGCTCTTATTTAAATATTCTCTATTTCTTTTGTTTATTAATAATTTGTGTAACTGAAAAAGACATGAGTTTATGAATCCAAAATTTCATGTCCATTTTCCCTAATTTAGAAATTAAAATCAAAATAATTCCTAATGGCTACTTTTACCAACCACAATGAAAAAATTAAATTCCTGTAAGACAAAATGACAATGCCCTCATAAATATGTCAAATTCTTAAATCTTTCTCGATCGCAGACCACTCAAAATGTAAATTAACACAAATATGAACCACATTAATTTACCTTTTCTTACCTTATTCTTAGATATTTTCCCTCTTCAACCATTAATAACATAGCTCAAAGTCTCACATTCACCTAAGGGTTATTTTTCTCTTTCGCTCACTCCTTACAAATCACATAAGGGTCCATCATATAAGGCAATGGTGTAATGTGTGGGATTTAAAGAAGGGGGAGAAAAAAATGAATAAAGGTTGGTAGGTAATGGAAACATGCAGTGATTGAAGGTGATAGGAGCGAAATGGTGATGGTAGGGTCAGTAGAGGGCTGCTAGAGATTATGGAAAGGGAAGAAGCATGAGAAGGATAAAACTTTTGTGTGTAGAGTGTATAACAAGATATTATACCTTAATTAATCTAAAATTATAAATAATAATGCATAGTGAACCACATACAATGGTAGTCTACCATAGAATCTATCTATTTTTTTTTAAGTATTTTTATATACTATATTTGATCTATCTATTTATATTAAAAGAATGATATATGTTTGACAAATAATAAACATAAATTTGACTCTAAAAACCCAACTCACTAATTAGAATAATCTTAACATTAATAACCCAAGTGTTTCTACACTAAAGTTTTACTACAAGTGACCTAACTGTATGACAAATTTGATGAACTTTAAAACATGAGGGTATATAGCAGGTTGAAGTAATCTGATAATATTTTGTTGTTATTGTTATAGAAAGATAGTTATTTTAAGATTCCTACTAACAACCTAACAAAACACTTTATAATTACATAATGATGTTCTACAATGAGATAGTATTAGTGCCTAACTAGACAAAAGGCATATAACTCTACATTTATCAAGAAGGGTACACTTTTCGCATTATCGAGAACTTGCATTAAAATGGATCAAGCCAATTAGAATTGTTGCTTACAAATGAAAAATGAAACCAGTTATAGACGTGAAATATCCATTATATTTTGCCAACTTGTTATGGGTCTACAATTTCACATATACAAGCAAGTCTTGCATTAGAATTAATCCTAAATGATTTTTTTTCTTGAATAATTTTTTGTACATATCTAAAACACTTACAAAAAGGGTCTTCCACCAAGATAATGTAGTTTTGTTAACATGATATGTAGTTAATAGTATAATTCATATTTTTATCTTCTAGATGAATGTTAACATGATAAGGCATAGTAAAAAAATTCATAATAAAAGGATATATATATATATTGGCTTAGCTATAATCACTAAAATTTCTATATATTAAGTATAAATATAAAAGAATTCTAGTGATTATAGATTATCTTTATATAATAATATAAATAAAAAGAAAAAAGAAAAAAATAATATATATAAGGTACAAATAAAAAATCGAGGTATCCATTTTATGATAAATTTGCATGAAATCAATCACACATTATTGTATTATTTATTTTAATGAGCACCACCAATTAATTAATTCAAAAAATATTACTTATATCAAACACTAAAGTTCAGAAATCAACATTGAAATATTAATGCTCATTTTTTTGTCCTTGAGAAAGAGATTTGGAAACAACATATGTCTAAGTGTAACCATCACCGATATCTAAATACTTAAATTCAACTCCATATTCCCCGTATTTTGTTTCATCACCCTCATAAACCGATGCACCATAATTTTCATTAACATCTAGGTAATTTACTTCATTTTTTCAAGGCAAAAAATTCTTATCTCTAATTCATTGTTTCCCATGTAATGAAACCCAACTTTATGGACATCTTTTAAATGATAAAAATCACAAATCTACCCAACACCAAAAGATTAAAATGTCAAACCATTTTTGTCCTTCATTAGTTGAAGACAACTCACATTCCCGTCAAGATTGGTTACAAGTGTCTTTCCAACAGACAATTTTTTCTTATGCTAATAGTAAATGCTCGACCAAGCTGCATATTATCTGGCATTGAAAACCTTTATTGTTTTTTTTTTTAAGTACAGGATCAAAGAATAACTTAAAATTGAAATGTTTTAAATATACCTTATTTAGGTATTCACTTATCTCAGTAGTTCTAAAAAGTTTATCCAACACAGCAGACCAAAGAGGTTTAATAAAAACACTCACAACTAGGTAAGGATATCCTTTGCACCTAGGGGTGTGCAAAAAAATTGATTCGAACCAAATCCTGGTTTAGAACTGAATCAAACTAGTTTAGAATTGGTTCTATAAAACTAAATTGAACTGTTTTCAAAATAAGTTTGGTTCGAACCGAATTATTTTCTGAAATAGTTTTAGTTCACTTATAGGAAAACATTTTTTTTTTTTTGTACTAAAACAGACAACAAATAGAAATTGAGTTCAACGAGTTACTCAAGTATTCTTTTCTTTGCTTCGCATAAAGAAACTTCTCTACCTGTGTAGAAACTAAAATGAAGAAGTGTTAAGTGTAGGAACTAAGTTTTTATTTTAAACTTAATTATATATTTTAATAGTCAAGAAAAGATGGAACGCTAATAATGATGTTTGGTTATATTGTTGGACCTAACTTGCTCAATCTTTTTTTTTAAAAAATTAGTAATTACGTTCACTCCAGATCTTTCTTTTAATATACATGGTATTGTTGTATATCCTCATGATACTTTTTTGTACAGCTTAAATGTAACATGTTTTGTTTTTAACCAAATGAAGTTAATTGGCCTGGGGTTTCTAAGATACCTTATTATAATAAATTTATGCCAACAAGGTAGATGAAAATAAGTTTTCAGGTAGTAAGTGTCAAAGCAAGGGTATAAAAAAGTATATATAGGAT
Source organism: Pachyrhizus erosus (assembly GCA_026544285.1). Taxonomy (NCBI): domain Eukaryota; kingdom Viridiplantae; phylum Streptophyta; class Magnoliopsida; order Fabales; family Fabaceae; genus Pachyrhizus; species Pachyrhizus erosus. Next base: position 13,804 of record JAMLFT010004275.1, on the reverse strand, counting down.
TTTTTATCCACCAAAAAAGTTAGCGTGTACTCCATTTTCTATGTTTTTTACATCTAATAGTATTTGACACTTGATCTCGCTAGATATCATTTCTAATTTATAAGTCTGCTTTATTTATTGTTAAATGATCTTGAATTACTGCTATTTTAAGTGCTTTAAATTCGAGCTTCAAATCATTCCAAAAACCCAAATTTAGTTTTGTCTGACTTACCATGAAAAATAAAAAATATAAATATTTAATGAAAAATATTATTTTGTTCATAGTAAAATCAACTTTTTAAACAATGTTAACCATAATTCTATTTCACCTAGAGCTGAAAAATGTATGTTTATGAGTTGAGTTTTAACTGTCAATGGACGAGTTTCACATTCTTAAGAATGACAATAAAAATTGAATTCGCAGATACACACTATACTCCGTCTCAATTTTGATAAGGAAAACCCACTTTAACCAAAAGCAGAGATAGGTTTGGATTTTTCTGACTTGAGAAAGTGGGATCATATTTGGGTTAAGGTATGAAACTATCCTACCTCCATATATGTATTCTTAATTTTAAATTAAAATTATATTTATTTTATATATAATTTTATTATTATATATTATAAATAATATAATTATTAATTAAACGTTTATGTAATTATGATCAAATTTTATTTTTATAATTATTGAAAATATAAAATAGTTATTTTAATAATTAAATAACAAAGTTAAAATTATACATTTAACTAGAAATATGTTTTAATTCTTAAATATATTGTAGTTCTTTATTATTTATTAACTTATATAAATATATGTCTATATATTATTTGAATTAAAATGTAGTTAATAATTTATCTATTATTTATTTAAAATATATGAATAAATTTAATTTTAAAAAATTTTGAGATAGGTTCTCTACGAATTTCCTCGTACCCAATAAAATCTTACGAAGATGAAGTTGGGTTTAATGTTTTTGTTCCCACCTCTTATAAACATAAACCCAAGCCTATCCCAATTTTGGTGGGAACAGGGACAAGGAGAGTTAAACCTCTTATAAACATAAACCCAAGCCTATCCCAATTTTGGTGGGAACAGGGACAAGGAGAGTTAAACCCATCCCACTAGCATCCTTACTAGCTTTGTCAAACCACCCCGCTAGCATCCTAACTCGCTTTATCAAACCACCCATGAATTTTTATCAATTGTATCCTAAGTGATCTTGAATTAGTTAACCCAATTTTAAAATCCAGTTCGGTTCATAAAATTGATTCAAAACTAGTTCAACATCGATTCTAAACCAGCTCTTAAAAAATAATTTAGTTTTGAATCATTTTTTCAAAATAGTTCAATTTTCTTATTTCAAGAATCAAATTGTTTAAAACAATTTGGTTCGATTTAGTTTTTTTTTTTAAATTGAATTTTACACAATCCTATTTACACCAATATCAAATATCAAAATGTCAAATCAATTGACCCAACACAATGAAGTGCAACAACATACTTATTAATAAGTCTATAAAAATTTGTCATTTGCAATCTATTAGTTATAAATATTGGCTTATCACAACTTCTTGAAATCTCTAGTTGTAGAACATTGTCATTAGGGTCCGTGGTATATGCCAACTCAACCACTAATTTATCTCCCCAATATTCATAAAATGTATTTCCAATTATCATAACATCCTAACCAAACAAAGTATATTTCACATTATTATTATACAAGGAAACATAATTGTAATTATTGTAATTTTAAAAAAAAAACATTAACATATGAGTAATAACTTAGTTGGGTTCAATTTTGCAAAAAAGAAATGTCTTGAACCATTTTGTGAAACTTCCATTTTTAGAAGGTCATCCTAATAACAAAATGACAAAAATGTAAATAGAAGTATACCACAAATATGAAAGAAGAGTAAAATACAAAAAAATGATTACTTAATAAACATAGGTGTACCACAATTAAATGAAGAATAAAAGTTAACCACAAATTTAACCTTAAACAAAATAAAGAATATATGAATAAACCATTCACCTTCCTTATACATCAAAAGTAACATATCAAAGAGGTTTTAAAAAATCTAATTTAATTGTTACATATATTTTATAAAAATATTGAAATAAAGATGTAATAAGTGTGATACTAATCATGTTTAAGGATACATAAAGAAGAAGCAATTTACAATTGCATCATTCAATTTAAATAGAATAAAACCATCATTTAATGAGAATATCATTCTTTGCCATAAAGTAGTGCCTATTGAAATTCTCCAAATAATTGAATTTATGTGTCAAATGCATGGTTTCTGCCAATTGAAGTTGTATGAGAAATTTGTGAAGTATGGCCATAATTGAATGAATTCCACTAATAAGGCTCAATATAAACGTACCAAAGTAGTAGAATTCATACCTCTATAAAATTGATCATGAATCTAGATTTATGTGGCTTATCCATTCCTCTTCTCAATGGAAAGAAATTCAAAAATTTATTCATGAAATAGTTGTCCGATCATTGCTCTGATACCACTTGATTATTTCTTGTAAAAAAACATGTTTGATTTTCTCGATCTATTTAACTTCTTAGACTTTAATATTCAAGAAACATATTTGAGAATAGGAATGGATATGTCACATGAATATAGATTCATGATAAATTGATGAAGTTCTGCCACAAAAAGTGAATACTTGATAAGGAACAAGAAAATTTCTTTCTAGAATTTAGAGAGAATTTAGGCTACTCTCGTAATGGAAAGAAATTCAATATTTAATTCATGAAATAGTTGCCCTCTATAGTTGGCTTTTATTGTTATATATAAACTAGTACCTAAAGTCAAAATATAGACTAAGGCCCAAATACAAAAATCAAATCTTATGCTAATTGGCTCAAATACAAGCCCAACAACCTACACTACTTGACCCAAAATACAAGGCTCAATAAACTTATACTAGATAATCAAGCTTCAAGGTCTAACCATTCTATGTACACAAAATATGGGTTTAAGCCCAAGATTGGCTTAGGGCAAAAAACCAATGGGCTTGGGGTCCAAAAAAGGCTCAAGACTATTTTCTAAGAGTTTTTTTCTTGACCTTGTCATAGGATATTCTAGTAGTCCTCAACATTCCCCTCCTTCATGGATAATTCTCTATCATCTCCTCCTTCTTGAAGAGGATTTGACCTTGAATTTGGCTCAACTCCATTTTCAAAACAAGGAGACAAATTAGTGACATTAAAGTTGTGACTCACTCCATAGTTAAGAAGCAAATCAATTTTGTAAGCTTTATGATTGATCATCTCAAGAACTTTAATAGAATCGTCACCTCTAGATTGAAGCGTTGACTTTCTATGAGAAGAAAATCCATCCTTTCTCAAATGAACCAAAACCATGTCATTAAGTTTAAAAATCATGTGTTTTCTTCCTTTATAAAACAAGATAAAAACAAATAATTCATACATATAGACATAAACTTATGATACAAACAAATTGATAAAATAATTCTTTTTTTTCAGTTGTTGCTAGGGTAACAAAAAAACTCTAAACTTATCTACTTTTAATATAGTAATGATAAAATCTCCATAAATTGTTCCTTTTTGCTAATATTATGCCACCATAAAATAATTAAAGGGGTCAAATTATGAATATTATAGAAGATCAATGACCTAATTACATTTTGTTTTAGTTTGACCTAATTAAAAAAATTTAAAATTTCATTGACCGTATGATGTATTAAACCTTTTATTAAACAATTAACCTCTTAAATGTGTTTAAAAAAAACCCATGGTAAGGACAAATTGACGAGATGTCTCCACTTTTAGGAGGGAAAGTCATTGCTAGGATAATAAAACAACCCTAAACTTATTTACTTTTAATATAATAATAATCTACACTATTAATAAAGGTGATTATCATATTTCATGTACATATTTTTTGAACTATTTACTTTTTAACTAATTATAAAAACTATCTCTTAATCACAACTTCTAAAAACTACCTCTTAATCACAATTTTATTATATCTATACTAATAATAAAGACGGTTGTCATATTTCGTGTACACATTTTTAGACTATTACCCTTTAACCAATGTTTTTAAATAGAACTAATTGGTAACTTGATCGATGTATTATGTTGATGAGTCACTAGTCAAACCAATAAGTTAGTAGTTGAACAACATAAAATAATATACACAATACACACACAGACACACATTATGTATGTTATAAGTTTACTAATTAATCATGGTAGTCAAGTAATAAATTGATCTATTAAATAATTTTCAAGTCTGGAGTTTGATTCTTAAATGTGTTATTTTTGTTACATTTTTAATTAAACTTTAAATTTTAAACAAAAATAATGAATATTGATTCAACAAGTTCAATTGAATTGATTCATTGGTTCAATTATATAACTAACCAAATCAACCCATGTCAAATCGATTCAAATTGGGTTAATGAGATTTATAGAACATTATTTTACGATCATTAATGTGTCATTTTACATGAATTTAACATGCTATTAAGTTCATTTTTACCCTTTGAATTTATTTTTATGATATTGGATCTTAATTTGTAACTCTGTTAATTTGGTGTAGGTCAATCAAAGGAATAAAAACTTCTACAAGTATCACCTTACTTGGAGATCCATTTTTGTATTCTTTTGGGACTTAACTTTGTAATTAGTTTTTTTTTTAGATTTTTAAGAAGATTGTTATTTTTGTTTTCACACATGTATGTGTGTGAACACATGTATAGTAGTTATTAGTTAGTTAGATAGTAATTATTAGTTAGTTAGATATTAGTTATTAGTTAGACTTTTAAATAGATTGAAATTTGTATCTTTTGATTGGACATTTTTTTGAATGCAACAAAATTTTGTTTTACTTATCCTAATTTTCTATCTAAATTTTGTTTTCTCTCTCCTTCCTCCATACTCAATTTTATTTTGAATGAGAAGCTAACTATGGTAGTATTCATGGAAAGCTAATCATATTTTAATCCAAGGAGTCATACGCCTAAGTAAGTTTGAGTCCTACTATGTTTAATATTTGAATTTATTAATTATGTTTTCTCCTCTTTTCTCTAATCAATTTTATAAACAGATGCATAATTATGTTTTGATTTAGGAAATTGAAGTGAGATTAGGGTTACATGATGATTGATTATATATTTTTGTTAATTCAAAATGATGTTTGAATTCATCTAAATTTTGAAATATGATTCTCTTTTTAATCTTAATGAATGTATGTGAGATGATAATCTCATGATATCAAATTAATTACATGATTCATGAATTTTTTTTATCCTTTATAGAATCATGATAATTTATTGAAGCAATAAATCCTTAGGTTGGTTTTTGAATTTGTTTATAATCTTAATCTATTGTTGCTTAAAACTTAATTTCAAAATCTCCTAAATTTCAAATTAAACCTAACAATCAAATGGATTGTGTTATTGGAAATATGACTTGAGTTGAACTATATTATTACAAATTTTTTGAGAAAATCAATGTTTTCGATAACATTTTGATAGGTAATGTCATATTTGATTCAATAAGTGACCCATATCGATTATGTGTCATCAATTTCCAGCTGGACTGACTTGTTTGAATTGGTTTTTACAACTATGCCTTTAACTAATACTAAAAATTACCTATTAATCACAACTTTTACAAACTATCCTTGAATTATAATTTTATAAAAGATAATGTTTTCAACTAGTAATCATTATTGTAAAAAAAAACTAGTAATAATAATGATGATGATGATAAAGATAAAGATAAAAATATTTTATTATAAATTAAAATTGATTAAAATTAATAAAAAAATAAATCAAACTAATTAAATAAAAAATAAGTTTCATAAAATCATGATCCACAATAAGAATTAAGAAGATAACTTCTAATAAATTTCACTAACCAATAAATAGTATGGTAAAAAAACTATGGCCAGTTCTACCATGGGCAAGTTAATGATATGGTTCACCTTTGGTGTAGTGAATAAAGTAGCTACAGTAGTAAATTGATTTGAAAAAGAAAATAATTAAAAATTAGGAATGACTAATGTACCCTTATAATATGTAAAATGATTACTGAATCCCTATGTAAAATGACTAACAAGACCCTTATGAAGATTTCTTTTTTAGTTTTTTATTCATCATTTTAATGACAACTATACAAGAATTTTAGGACATACACCTCTTTTGCGATGGTGATTTTGGTGGCAGATATCAAACAATTGTTCTATCACACTTGAAGTTGCAAATTTCTAAAGTTAATATTTTCCTTTATAAGTGTAGATCGTAGATTCAATAGGCGAGTTTCAATAATTGGGAATATTCTTATAAGGGTAGTTAGCAAATTCATTAGGTGATTTCTTATTACCAAGAGTATTTCATAAATTTATGTTTGTTTATAATTTTATTTAATTTATTTTGAATATAATGTTGGTTTATGAAGTATTTATTGTATGAAAATTGTAAGTGTAACTCTTTTTCATGTTTGCAAATTTGTTGGGATATTTGTGTTTTAGACATTTAGCAAATGTTCTTCCTATAAAATGGTGGTTATAAGGGTTTAGTTATATAATTATGTAAACCTGTAGTTGTGAAGAAGTTGTTAACATGTTGGTTCTTGATTATGTTTGGTTGAAAATTGATTACTAGAGTGGTGAAATGTCATAGGATAGTAGTAGTGAGGAACCAAGTTTGTTAAGTGAGTCAATTAAATGTATTTCCATAACAAACCAAGTATTTTTTTTTACTTAAACATTTTGTTTGTATTTTTTTTTTTTTTGAGTTTAGAGTGAACAAAAATTAACATTTGGATTGATGTAGTAATTGATTAAAACTTAATTGATGAATCGGTAAATTTTTTCACAACTGAATTTTATTATTAGTTATTTAAGGGTTTGGATGATATTGACATGGAAAATGAAGGTGATTGTTTAAGTCAGGAAAATGTAGAAGTTGTTTTAAGAGATGTGGATGTTGTTGAATACAATATGTTTGAAGGAGGTGTTAATGTTGAGCATGATGATGTTGTCACTATTATAGTATCCACAACATTATTTCTTTGGATTTGAAGAATTTCAATTCTAATGAAATTGGAAAATTGATGTTTACAAGCCTTCAGATGACATACATGTTCTATTATTGGTTTGTAAGACTAAATGAATTTGGTGTTAGAAAGAGCAAAGTATTGAAAAATAGGAAAATAAAAATATTACAACAAATGTTTATTTATTATAGGCAAGGGTTTTGAGAGGATAAAGGCCTAACAATGAAAAATCGTGAGCATTATATCAAGCTTGAGACACAATGTAGGTATAAAGTGAAGCTCAAAGTGTATGTTGATATAAATTCCAACCTGTGGTACATAAGCAATTTCTTGACGACCATAACTACTTAGTACTAGAAGATTCACTCTACAAGATTTTAGCATAAGGATAACACACATATATGGATCAGTTGATTATTAATGTGGAGGTTATGATTGAGTTATATTTCGAAGGGAAAATATCGATAACCAAATTAGAAAGGAACAAAAACTAAAAAATGTTGGTGCTAAACCTACGTTGAAGTATGTAAGTGATATGGATGGCAATGACCTTCATGTTTTTAGATACACTATTGATGAGGAAAATAAACTCCAACACTTGTTTTGGTGTGATGACATTATATAGATAGATTACAATTTATTTGGTGATGTGTTGGCATTTGATACCATATATAGAAATAATGAGTATGAATGTCCTTTAGTGATATTCTATGAAGTTAATCATCATAACCAAAAAGTAGTCTTTGTTGCTGCAATAGTTGGTAATGAAACTAAGGCAACATATTTGTGGTTACTTGAACAGTTTGTAGAAGCAATGCATAAGAAATAACACGTGTTTGTTATAACTCATGGTGATCTTGCAATTAAGAATTCAATAAAAGGGGTTTTCCAATAGCCTATCATAGATTATGTGCATGACACTTGAGTTGGAATGCAACATCAAACATAAATGTTTACTATTGAATTCAAAAAGTGGATGCTTGATAATTATGAAATTAGCGAATTACAGAGAAAATGGAGGAAAATTATGTTAAGTTTGACCTTGAATATCATCCTTAGGTATTGAACTTGTATAAGAAAATGAAAATGTGATGTAAAACTTCTATAAGAGGGATTTTCTTTTTTTGCTGGGTTTAGAATAACCTACAAATGTGAAGCGTTGCACTACAAATTTCAAATTTTGTTTACTTTAGATATAATTTAACTAAGTTATTATAACACTTTCATTGATGCATAAATTACATGCATCATCATGAGATTTTGAATTAATTCATGATAACTCAATGTTATGTACTCATTACTGAAAATTAGAGAAATGTGTTGCAAAATTGTTCATCAAGAAAATATTAATTTGTTTTCCCTTGCTACTTGATGAGTGTGGAATGATGAAAGTGGTTAGTTGCAAAGAGTCTTTTGGATACTTAATACACATTGTGTCTAAATGTGAAGATTATGAAAAAATGTGGCATGTTCCATTCAAGCCATCAACAAATGATATTAAGTGTTCTTGTCAAAGAATGAAATCTTTTGGTCTTGCATGTGATCATATACTTAGGTTATTGGTTTATCTCAATACATCAAATTTGCCAAAACGTTTGAAACTTAAGAGGTGGACAAAGTTGACTAAGGGAGATGTGTGGATTGAGATAACTCAGAATATCTTTTAGGGTTCTAAAGGAGATGCTTGATTTTTATCACCCGTGGAACACTTAAAAAGTCTAAGCATTGTTGTTGTTGAAAGTTTTGAGAATTACAATAAATAGAGGCTAAAGGCTATAAATGAACTCAATGCATTGTTAGAAAAAAGGTTCGTTGATGGTGATGGAAATATATAAACCATGGACATAGAAATTTTTAGTGCTAGTGATCCATTGACTATTAGAAGCAAAGGTGATCGATCTCACAAAAATAAAATTCGTCATGGAGTTAAACAGTCAAAGATAACAAAAAAATGTAAAATATATAAATAAGATAGCCATACAAATCCAAATGTCTAAAAATACATTGTAATGTTAGTACATGAAAGAAGTATCTATCCCTAATTTATCAAGAAATGAATCTCATGACAAAGTCAATAACAACCATCCTATCATGAACCAAAACGTTGTGAGTGTGCATTTTGGGTTTGATATATATTTTATTTTGAAAACATATTTAGCCCTTTTTTTTTTCATTTATGTGCAATTTAATTGTTAAGATCTATTTGTTGTCATGTTTTTCTTGGAATAGTCTACAAATGATGCAAGTTTTGTTGGTGTTGAATGTTATTCATTTGAAATAAAATCCTACAAAACAATGGATGACTCATATTTTATGAAATTATAGAGGTATCATTTACTTCTATGTAATAATTTTTTAACATGCTTTGTGATTAAACAAAAGTCCTTCTGAATAGTATATTATTGTAGTTTGATACCTATGTTTTTAGTCAAATGTTACTACAATAGATTAACTCATCAATAGTAATATTATCATTATTATTACTTTTTATTAAGTCTTTGTACCATTTGAGTAGGCACTAACAATCAACTACTATAATTGATAACTTTGAGATATTTATTTGAATATAGTGATAATCTATTATAAATAAGGACTCTCAAATTTAAAGATGACAACATTGATATGCGATTTATTTTGTAGAAAATTTTGGTAAATCATATTACTTGCTAGCAATGGTTTCTAAAGATGAAAAAGTGTTGATATTTTATCATGTTATTTCAAACAACAAGACATAACTAAAGCTACAAAGTAGTTTTATCATTATTTTAGATGTTTGTAATTGTTAAACAGGATATGTTCACCCTAGAGTATACTATTATAGGATTATAAAACTATGATCGTTAAATCTTGGTTTTTGGTTGACATTTGAACTAACATCACTTGTGAGAGTTATTTTTTGTATTGAATTAGTGTGCTTAAAGGTACATTTTTTATGCATTGTGGTCCAAATATTGACCACATTTTAACTACTTAACACATGTCTACTTCAATCATTGTTTGTATTTTGTCTTGTACATTCAAATTTAATAATTGTAGTTTTTCAGTACTTAAATTGTAGCTTGTTACATACAATAACTTATATAAATCAATAGAAAAATTTTCTATTCATGACTTTTTTAACATTTTATTTAATTTCCATCGATAATTTTTAATTTTTTTAATTAAATATACAATGTCATTACATACAATACATAATGCAATGGTGTTAACATTATTCCAATTGTAGAATTAATATTAATGTCATTAGAATTTTAAAATTAACATTAACATGCAATTATTTCTACAAAAATTACATAATAACATTCTTCAATGTCGAAGTCACAAATATCACAAACTTAAATTTATACTTATACATTGGTAAACACTTGTTTTTGTTGCATTACATAACATATAAGAGCTAGTTGTGTAAAATAAAGTGACAAAAAAATAACTTTGACAACTTGATAGATGATTAATGAATATATAATAAATTTCAATCCCTTAATGAGTAAGTTAATTTGTCTAAATGATTATTTACCTTAACATGCAATGTCTCCCTAACTTCATTATATTCGTCTGTCAACAAATCCATGACAACTATCATCTAAATATGTTGATCATGTAGAACTTGCATTATGATAATTTATACACATAATTTTATGTTTGGTAAGTTTAATTCTCAAAACTGCTATTGTTTGTAAATATAATGATGTATTACTATTACTTATAGGAGAAATTTGGTTTGAATTAAATATTTATGTCATGTCTAACAATTATAACATCCATGTTGTCCTGTTGTAACTAAACACATAACAAAAAAATTATAATGATGTAAATGTTATTTTGATATTACATATTGTATATGAAATTGAGTAAAACATGCTTATTATAAATGTTGGTATTATTTAGATGACCGTGTTGTAGAATTAACATATGTCCCATGTTTTATCTCCAGCCAATTGAGTTACATTTTTTGATAATATGAAAACTTCATCATTTGAATAAGGATGTTGGAATGTACATGATATCCCAAGAAGTTCTAAATTATTAGTATTCAATAATAACAACATTCTAAACAATTAAGAATTTTGTTTTTTATTGAAGGTAAATATACAAACACTTATTAATAATTTTGTTGTGTCATATTTACATTCCATGTTGTTAGACACATGTGAATCTAAAGGATAAATTAGTTGGTCATGTAGTGACACTAATATCAAATACCAATGACTACCCATTTAAAAAATAAATCTACAACAAATTACAATAAAAAGTCATTAAATATTTATTTTGCATATATATACATGGGTGCATTATTAATAATAAACCAATTTTAATACTACATTACTCAATATAATCATAGTTTGTCATAAGACTTATTTTTAAGATGATAATCATGTATATCGATGTAAATTAATGTTGGAATTGAATTAGTGAAAAAAATAAACAAAAACATATTGTAAAAGATTATGGCAATATTCATATATGATTTGGTGAGGTGTTCTAATTTGTGTTCACATTGCCTTCATACAAAACCAAATAATAATCTACAATGTCATCAATTAACAAAACAAAGAATTCATTAATAGTAGTGATTAAGTTGCTTGCTTATTATGCACATATACATATATCATATAACAATTAACAAATGTGTTGTTTTACCTTATAATTTATGTTGTTTTTTGGTGATAAAGTTTGAAAATAGTTTATTTATCTTATTGTATCCTATCTTAAACAAAACATCATTGAACAAATTACAAGGACATGTACATACAATTATTATAAACCAAATTGATGTTATTGTTAGGTAAAAAAAATTCAATTCATGGTGAAAGACAACAACTATAATTATGAACTTACATTGTCAAACCTTATGAGTTAAACACATGCACATATTTTTAACCTTTCAACTGCTAGTCCTATTTTAACAATAGACTATAATGCTATTTTATAAATTTTGAATAATTTGTTCTAATTAGCCCTTTTACATACTAATAAAAGACATTGTTGTCATGCTAGTTAAACAATCTTACTAGAAACATAATTTGATCAATAAGATGTTCAACACGTTGAATCTTATCAACAATTGGACATTTTCTTTCTTCCTTGTTCTTGTTGGTGACTTTTCTTTGTTGATATTTTTTTTTGTCATCACAAATGTTGACACACTTGTCAGGTGGAGACATCCACGACAAATAAAAATTAGCTTACGTTCAACGTTCAATGCAATAAATGATCATTGTTGTAAATGCAAATAAAATAATATAAATAGAAATAAGTGTATAATTAACATCAACTTTGAAATTAATAAAATTTTTGACAAAGAATTACTATATACAACCATATAAATATTTACGATAAGAACACTTGGAAGTCCAACTTGAAAGTTAGTCAAGTTAACATTTTATACATTTTAAATTTGGTTCTAAATTTTTGGAGTGAACAACCCCAAAATAATTATACTTGTAGCATTTTGTCTCCTTCATGGATTTTGTTTTGTTAGACAAAGTTGGATTGATATCAATGTTGTTTTCTTATTGTATAGTTGAATTACAGGGTATTGTGATGAAATTATTGTAGGTTTTTTGGAATTAGCATAATGAGTTAAGTCTACTATGTTAACAATTTGTGCTTGAATTTTTGCAGAGGTTTCTTGTTTTGCAATTTTTCACAGCATTTTGTCACATTTTTTGTCAACTTCTATAAGTGTACCTTTGGTCGCTTCAATTACAAGTCATGATTGAAATGGTTACTTTTTATTGCCAACTTTTGATTTTTTTTCCATAAGATAATTAAAAAACAATATGTTCAATGATACTTATACTATGTCGCGCATAGTTGTTGTGGCCAAAACAATAGTGTCTACGTTGTCCTCCAAAATTTTCAAGTGTTTGATCTCATTCATTTGTGAAACAATCACAAAACTCAAAAGACAAGTTCAATCAAATATATTTTCATTTAAACATTGTGTTTATGTTAAAGTGACATTTCTTACTCAACATTAGGATTGTCAACAGATATTGGTAGCTCCATGTGTAAAAAAAATGTCTTCAAAAAACAAATATTTGATTGACCAATGAATGAGACTAACAATATTAAAACAAAATACTATTGAATATTTAGGATATTGGAATACAAATTTACATGTAATTGGACAAGTATAACAAATGTTACATATTATAAGATAATTTTTTTTATATATGACTTTAACAAACTTACCATTTGCAAGTATCTGTTTCAAAATTCATTAAATTTTGAAATTCTCGTTACAAATAACAAACTTTATTGTTCGTACTTGATCGTGTCCATATTGTGTATGAATAACATGCCCTTGATAAGACATGTTATCCACATGTTTCATTTGGTAATCATGATTACAACTTCCAAGGGTGACATTCGGCAAAAGTTATATCGATTAAAACAATGATCATGCCACATAGGTGGTAGGGTGAATACATAAAACAATATATATTTTTGATGGTGTATGTAACATCCTATTTTTCTAATTAATAAAAATATTATTTCATAAATAAATAAAGTTATTAGTTTAGAAATAGGAAATTATTTATTAATAAGTAGAGTGATAGATGATAAAAATAATTTAAATTAAATATAAAATTAACTTAGAAATAAAAAATCAACAAGTAAATAAAATAAATAAAAGAAATGTTTGAAAGAATATAAAATTAAGAATTTAAAAACCAATAAAATAAATCATGGTTAAGAGAATAAATAAATATAGAAAAGAAAATTTTTCCAGATTTTTTCTAATTAATAAATAATTATTAATATTTAAA
>JAMLFT010004274.1:0-13700 GCA_026544285.1 Pachyrhizus erosus | reverse complement strand
GTGAAATGCATCAGTAATCAAAATTCAAGTCTCTTTGTTTTTGCTTTATGGTATGTAAAAAAGGAAAAAAAGAACCTTCAAGTATTTTAGGTGAAATGCATCAGTAATCAAAATTCAAGTCTCTTTGTTTTTGCTTTATGGTATGTAAAAAAGGAAAAAAAGAACCTCCTAGTATTATGAATATAAAGATACTGTAACTTTCCTTTTCTTTTTATTTTGTCCATGTTTTGCACTGGATTGACAATTATCCCTTTTTTGTATATCAAGTAGGATGACTCTCAATTCAATGATTCATTTATTTGTTGGCAGTTGATTCATTTCAATGTCTGATGATCAACGTTCAAGTTGAATAATATTTCACAGTTCATTTTTATAAATAGTTGTATGTGGTATGCTTAGAAACATGTTATGGCCCATGTTTTGTGTGTGTGCTGCATGTGTGGCTGGAGTTTTGGAGAGTGTATTTAATTTGTGTTGGTTTATGTTATGGAAAAATGTGACCTGGTTGAAATGGATAGCCACTGTGTTATGGCTTATTGGGACCTGTACAGTGCACATGCACATTCTACAATTGGGTCTATTTTTTAATCTCAGAGGAAGTGAATCGGAAACAATTGAACTTCACTAGTGGAATATATTTGTAGTTAGGAAGTGTTGGTGTCTTTATATCTTAAGAGTAGGACAGCACACTGGTATGAGGTCTGAAACCTTGTTTCGTCCTTGTTTGTATGCTCAATTTCATTACGATGTCAATGGTTGTTTCTAGCACAAGGAGCCTTACAACTATCAACTGCACATCTCATCTTGGGTGTCTACAGTTGTTATATTTAACTTTTTTTTATGCCTTATATTACATGTGTTGTATTTAACACATGTAATGCGTTTGACGTTGATAGCTTCCTTGCATTGAGGTGTTCATCTAATATTCATGTGCTTGCTCTGTAATTCATATCTCCTCCCTACATTACAAGTAATGATGTGCAGGGAGGAAAAGGATGATTGAGTATCAATAGTATACCTTTTTTATTCTCATTTATAATTGACATTACCTTATTCAAGACTTGTCTACTGCAAAGAAAACTTTTTAAGTGTTGTACTGTAGATTATTTGATCTTTCTTCTGTTTTCATTTTCAAAATGTTCAATACTAAATTGTATAATTCTGTTTTCTAGCACTTCTGGATTTCAATATCCATGGTCTTCTTTATTGCTGCCACAGTGTTCACCCTTCTAAAGATATGTGGTAAGTTTTAAATTTCTCTTGAAAACAATTGTTGATCATATGATGAGCTTCTATTCTGTCTAATTTCATTGTTAACTTGGATCTGCTTCTCACTATTTAAATGACTATCATTCCCCACCTTTTCTTTACCTCTTTACATCTATTTTGTTTGTTATGTTGGTTAATTTTCCTCAACATTTTGCTATGATTTATGAAACTGACTCTTTTAAATATACAGATATTTGATGTCTGCAATCTTTTTGGGCAAAGACTTTTATTTATTAAATGAAGAATGTAGGAAGTTAACTTTAGACAGGGTTTTATTTTGGAACTGAGGTGTTATTACATTAAAACTCAGTAGAGATTTTAAATTAATTTTGCAAGGTATGGATTTTATTCCCCATTTGGTTGGCATTCATCTATTGAAGTTAATATTATGATTTTTTTTTTTGGGGGGGGGGGGGGGGGGGGGAGTAAGGTTTTATATAAACACTTGTCAAATAGTTACAGTTCCTTACTTTGGCAAGAGATATCCTGAGATATTTTTATGGATACATAAGCTAGATGAAGTTTATTTGTTCCTGAATTTATACCTAGCACTCAGCCTACAACTAACAATTGGCAAAAAGACAAAACCGTTAGCATTGAGAAATCAATCTTCCATATTTTGAAAATCAATTATCTAGCCATCACATAAGTTGTACTCATCTTGACTTTTGAAATCTAAATTCCTTTTTAAGCTGATGAAAAACAAAGGTATAGTATAAAAAAAAATCTACTTAATATCTGGTAAGGAATTTTGGTCATTATAGCATATATATGGCAGATTTGCAGTGTGTTTCTTTATGCACATTCTAACATTTTGCTTAGAATGTTTGCTGTTGGTTTGTCAGACTGGGAAATGGTGTATTTAGTTACTTCATGTAAAGTACATGGGATGAAATGTCATGAATAAATTTTAAAGAATCCTTCTAATGAAGCTAAGAATGAATTAATGTATCTATAAAGAAACAAAGGGCTATAAAGAGAAATTGGCAAACATCAAGGCATATTTACACGGTGATACTGATCCACATTGATATTTGTACAATATTTGAGAGTACAAGGAGACAGGTATCTAGAGTAGGTTGTGTTCCATGAAATACTTCAATTAATACAAAGATACTAATAAATACTACATCCCAGAGTAAGAGCATTTATTCAAACAGTTCTTATTTACAGAATTGAAAAGAATAAATAATTATTTCCCATGTGTTTCTATCACACTGGCATGCATCTATGAATATTTAGGTGCAGCTGTGTTTCTTTTTGTTTTATCCCTCCAACAATATTAATCAAGGGGCTTAGAAAAACAAGGTTGTTAAATATGTGTAACCAAATGTGTACTGTCTCTGTCTGATTTGTTCATGGTGTGGTTTCATGCTGCTTTGTGTTACTTTGATCGCATTCTTTAAAAATTCACTATTGACTGTGATTGTTACTCAAACTTTTTGTTATTAACTTTATTTCAATTACCTGTAGGTGATGTTGCTGCGCTAGGCTGGTGGGACTTGTTTATTAACTTTGGGTATGATCAATATCTTATGCTAGACTGTTAAGTATTTGGTGTTAGTCTTGTGCCTTTTCCTTCATAAGATCATTGTATTCTTTGGCAGCATTGCACAGTGCTTTGCATTTCTTGTTTGTACAAAGTGGCACAATCCAACTATTCATGGAGGCTGTCACGTTACAGAACCATGTTCATCATCAAATACCATAAGATACCTAGACATGAGTAGAGGAGGCTTAGTTACTTACACAGATGAAGATAGTCAACAAAATGGGTTCTGCAATCTGCAGGATATTGGTGGGCATATTATGAAAATTCCATTCATTGGTTTCCAAATACTTCTTTTTATGCATTTAGAGGTATGATAATTGCTAACATAAATCCTGTCATTATGATCTTGGAATTTGTAGGTTTTCTCAGTTTTTGATTTTCTTTCCTCCTTTTTTTTCATTTACATTTTAGGGAACACCACCTGGTGCAAAAAATCTGCCACATTGGGTCATTTTTTCCCCACTTTTTTTGTTGCAAGGAGCTGGGGTTTTATTTGCAGCATATAGATTAATAGAGAAGATAGTTCTTTTACTCTACAGTGGAGATGTTCCTGAAAGATACTCAGCTATAGCATCAAAATCCCGTGAGTGGTTTGGGTTCTTTCGACGTGGGTCAAGGTATCAGTTTAGATCTGATTGGCTAGAAAAAAGAATGTCTTTGGGAGATTCTCTACAAGACTTGAAAAAAAAAAAAAGCTTCTGAAGTCTTACCTGACACAAACAGTTTGTCATTGCCTACACTTTCCCTCTTAACAGGTTGCTAGGTTGGTGGTCAATAGATGAAGGAAGTAAAGAGGAAGAAGCTAGACTTTTTTGTGCTGGGAGTCCTGGGTCAGTACTCAACCCTACATTTTGCCTTTATATTGCATATTTTCAATGTCATAAGCTATTTTTTGCCATGCTTAAGAGCTTTTAAATCCTGGAATCTAGCTATCACTTATGTATCCTTCTCTTGTAAATCTCAAGTTATGGAGTGTAACAATTTATTTTTCTAAAATTAGCTAAATTTTCTGTGTTCTATTTCAAAAAATAGAATTGTGGAGATCTTTTTCAATTCTGATTTATCAGTGGTTATAACTATGTTATGTTAACAATTTTAGTGTGCTTCCAATAAGAGGAGCTTTGTTCTTTCTCTTTATGCTCTCAAATGGCTCTTATGACATTAAATTTTTGCCCCTTAGGTGGTTGCTACTTTCACAAGTATATAATGTTAATCAAACCTTTCTTTAATGATGTGATTTTATTTACTATTTAGGTACAATACTTTCACCCCTGATACGGTGAAGAAAATGCCTAGAGCAGATCTGGTTGAGGAGGTGAAGATGTTTCCTTATATCAAAATATATAGCTACCAAATTATTTTACATGTCATGGCTTCCTTATCTAAGAATACCTTAGTTAAACCATATATATGAGCAGGCTTAATCTTTTTCATAAATTTCAATAATCACTATTCTTTATAACTCAGATTTGGAGACTACAAGCTGCACTGGGTGAGCAGACAGAAGTTACAAAATTTAGCCAGGAGGAGTATGAAAGACTTCAAAATGTAGCATTCTCAATCTTGATTGATTGTTTTTGGCTTTATGTACATGTGACATCGGTTTTATGCAGGCTTTGCAATCCTTTCACTATTAAAAGTAGTCTATATAATCTTGCACAAACATTCTTGTTAAGTTTGTTATTTTATTTCATTAATTGTGTTTGAATGACTGTCAAGCATATCGGGAATTCAGGATCTAACACTCTTCAAATTGAATGATAAATCTATCAGGAGAAGATCTTATGTAGAATTTGCTTCGAAGAGCAGATTAACGTGGTCCTACTTCCCTGCAGGCATCACATTCTATGCAGGTAACCTTGCATTATTGCTTCAGTTTGATACTCTTCTGTCACTATTTCAATCAATGTTTCTAAACTCAAGCCCCAAAAAGGGAATTCAAAGGAGCTGTTTGGTTTGAGAAAATATTTTCTGCTTTTACAAAAATGCCATCTTATTTTTCACTTTATTTTCTGTTTTGAAAAGTTTGTATAAAAAAATAGTGAAAATAGAAAATAATAAAAAAATGTTTTCACCGTGTCCTATACAAACTTTTGAATACAGGAAACAAAATAAAAATAAAGTGACAATTTAATAATTAAAAATAATTAAGAACAAAAAACATTTTCTCAGATTAAATGGCCCCATTGGAAGCAAGACAACAGTGGCAGTATCACCTTTTATTTTTAATGAGGAAATTTCTACCAGGGTGTTGCTTTTGTAAAAAATTTATTTATTCAATTAGATGCAACTATTCTATCAGGGTCTTGTGTTTAAAGATATTGATGGTTTCTTTTTTGGACTTTTCTAATGTGGATAACAGCACTTGCTGCGAAAAATGTAAAAGGTGCCCCGTCTGCCGTGGCACCATTGAAGAAAGGATGCCTGTATATGATGTGTAGACTGAGTTCAATGAAGATGTATAGGTATCTTACTAACCATCCGGCTTGTGATTTTAGACGAGGCAAGCACTGAGAGTTATCAATTTCTCTGCTCATAGATATGATATAATAAAACATCAGAAGTTGTATATAATTTTAAACATTCAGTGTAAGTACTGTTATCCCCGCCTTCCCCCTCCTATTTTGCCCATAGTGTATTCTTGCAATTCTGAAGGAATTGCCATTAGTTTCATTGTCTTGAATTTTGGTACTGTGAGGATTTATCTATACCAAAAATGCAAGATGGTTATTGAACTCTCTGAACTAAGGAAATCATGCAATAAGGATTCATTTCAATGCCAGCATTCACAATTATTGGATTTAAACATGTATTATTTTTTAACCACTTTAGGTCCCACCCATAAGCTACTTTTGGTTAACGGAAAATATAATTAATAACAATTTTTTCATTCCCGCATGTCTATTATGCTTGTAGACTGGTGGTCGTATTTTACAACTAAACAAAACGTTGGTGGATAAGAATTTTTTGTTTTTCCCCTAATGGTCTCACAGAAGTTAAAATATATGATTTTATGAATATTATTCAACTTTCTCAACCACTGAGTCAACTTTAGTGGGTTCGCTGATGGATAAGTATGGATGGTTGTATGGCTCTGGCTCTTGGGATGACCTGCCACTGGAAGTCTGGAAACGTCTCTCTCACAGACGGAGCAAAGCAGAAAATGAAATAAATACAAGGTAGTCAAACAAAACTTGTTGAATGTTTGGTTGGGGTTGCACTCATTCACTGGTTAGTCTGACAAAGCATCCTTTTTCTGAAAGATTTTAAGGAATTGAGCCCGGAATGGTGACTTACTTTTAGGACTGGACCATATGAAGATACTAGATGAATTATTTGATTTTTCAAAGACTCCGTATAGGTTGAGTGCAGGTAGATTATACTTGTCTTTTTTAGTCACCATTCATGTTTTTTTTTTTTTGTATGTTATCATGATCTAATCCGAAATATTTATTAAATTTTGTTGATAATTAATTTTTGTTGAAAATTTTAATTTACTGTCTTTAGGATTTTTCTTTTTAACTAAGTATTTTATCTAAATTCAGTTTCACTTGTATTAATATAATGTTGGTTCGCTATTGATATATTAATTCTAACAATAAGTGAAAATATTACATTAATTTTAGAATACTGCAACTTCTCTTAAACATTTATGCATTTGAAATAATGTAATGTGCTATAGAATAAGCCTATTGGGTTTAGGTCCAATTTGTATAAAAACTCATTTGGTGCACACACTAAACTAGTCCAAAGTCATAAGTGTTGATAGAAGTTGATATTAAAAACAAGGTCGTAACATACATCTAATAATAGATCTGATTTTGGTTTCAAGTAAAATTATTTTGTCAATATATCAAGATAGACTAATATTGCTCATGAGAGATTTGGAGCTTCACACCAAGAAATCTGGCTCACTTTAGCCACCATAATTCTCACCATTATCACTGTGTAAAAAATATTTAATATGTATTGTGACTAGTGAAAGTCTTATTAATTCAAGTGTAGGAGTAACTTTTATAAGTACCCATTTATTTTCCACAATATCTTGGTTTCATTGGAAAGCCGAACCATCCAAATTCAGAAGATTAAGAATCTCGATTCACTTGGAGCATATCAGGTCACATAAACTAGAACTCAGTCCCAGTCTCCCTGTCAATGATCCACTTTTCACTCCTATCTAATTTCTTGTTTCTAATTATTTGACCGACAGATAGCAAGCATATAAGGAGACCGATTCTATTAATTTTCTTTTTATAGCTCCAACGGCAGGATACTTCATCCAGCTTCTACTGAACAGTGTCCATCACAATATATGTTACATTTCTATCCATAGGATCAGTGCTTCATGACGGTGAATATTAAATCTTTAAATGTTACACAATTTCACAAAGATTTGACACCAAAACAGATTAACAAGAATTTGTTGCACTTAAGAACATACTCTAGGAATACAAGAAAATATTTTAGATAAAACAGTCTTCGAAATAACATCTAACATAAAAGGTCCATATCCAATGACTCGGACACATTTCCACCTCACCAAAGTCTAGTGATTGGTAGCAACGAATTTAGAACATTGTTGAGGAGGTGACTCTTCTCCACAGGAAGCTGTGATTGGCACTGCTTCCACTACAGACTTTGTGCAGGTAATTTTATTTTCCCCTTTATGAATCTTGTCATCGATCATAACAGCAAAGCCCTCGAAGCAATCCTCCAAGCTCCTGAATGCTTCATCAGGGTAGAGAGTGCTAATCTCAACATCATGAGGTTTATCTAAGTTGAAGTTAACTTGACAACCTTTGATGAATATGTCATGAGTGAAAGATGCCACAATACTTCGTGGTATGCAATTTTCTGCACATGCACGCATCAAAAGTATTAGTCATGTAGTGAGGAATGCTCTTTAATGAGCCCATATACCCCACTTTAGTACTTGAGATTATAATTGTAGATCATTTTAGTCTTGACTTTGTAAATTGATCTTTTAGTTAATATAATTTAATTTAGTCTTTTTCCGTTATATTTTTTTTGTCACATTAAAGATTAAAATAAAAGAAAGTTTGTAAAATCAAACTTTTGTAAAGTTAGATATTTGCAGGGACTAAAGTAGGGGCCTGTTTGCTCTTTAATTATAACTAACATAAATCATAAAATATGCTCAAACTCTTTTGAGACAAAAAGATGGAATTGATGAATGATTGAACCTGCAGCTATTGCTAGAAGATCATCTTCTGAGATGGTCACTCTGGCGATTGTACGGCCAATTTTCTTTTCCCACAAAGAAGCAAGCTCATTGATGCTGTAACAGTTGTTAGATGGTCGAAAATGAACAGTTTTGTTGACTGTTCTGACATCATCAACAACCTTCATTGTGAACTTCCCAATATCAATGCCATCAACAAAGTAAGCTGCACATACGGAAAAATTGGTTACAGTCTATTCTTTAGTGTTAATTGATTCCATGAATAGCATAATATGTTTAATAAATGTAAGGAAGAGTGGTTGTTAATGTTTAATTATACCTTTGGCATTGCCGTGACCATATATCTGTAACTGATCCAAGGGTGGAGGAAGCTGTGATGGGTGACAATTGTCATAGTAGGGCCAAGAAGCAATGGAATTGCAACAGATATTGGTGTATGGGACCCCAGATTCCTCAACCACACGCCTAACCAATCGCTTCTCTTTGTACATTGTTAGACCTGGCTCCACAGGATCTGCTCTGTCCACATCGTGCCCAAACTCTGAAGGCAAAAACCTCTGCAACATTAATTATAAGATAACACGTAAGAAATTTTATACTAAACCTTGAATATCTGTTGGTGAAAAGTTAGTAATGATTTATTAGTAAAGTACTTGTGCTGTTTAGATGCCGTTAAACATAATATTTGGTAGGGTCTCTCTCCATATGAAAATCACCTTTCATCAATACCACTATTCACTACATTAATTTGTACTCTTCAGTGGGATAAATCACACAGTAAATGGACTTTGTTTTTTGTTTTGTTTTTTAATATAAAGTTTATAGACATATATAACTCTTGCTACATGAAAGTTTTTTTGTCATTAATTTGTTTCGATAGTTACAAAATAATAAAGAAAAAACAATCATCTACAAAAGTAAACGTACTCAATTTGTTAGTTATATTTGTGTCAGTGCAGGAACCAACTGTTTTTATTTTACTTCTAAATAGTAAAAAAAATAAAAATGAGGAACTTGCCATTTAATAAATTAGAAAAGAGTACGCATAATTTTTTTTCAGAAAATAGTAAAATAGTACCTTGATAGTCTTAACAGATTTCATGGCCTCCACCACTATAAGCTGATCCAGCAAGCTCTTAGCCCCGATAGCAGAAATGACAATGTCTATTTCATACTCTTTCAAAATCTTTTCCACGAAGTCTTTGTTATTTATCACACCCTGCCACAAATACAACACATTCTTTAAAACATATTATTTGTTAATAAAAAAAGCTCAACTAAATATAGAGTGCACTGATTAGATTAGGAGTCACGTAAGGTTTCTTCAATGATAAAATGATATTTGAAGAGAAAGTACTTCCAAGAACAAAATGTAACATGAGACTGAAATTTCTAGAGTGAAAATTTCTTCACATTACTTTTACAAAAGAGAAAAACACACAGAGACTTGAAAAGAATAGTCGTTTTAGGACTCACAAGACGTGACAACATATTTATATTTTCTAAATTTTCATAATTGAAAAAAAAAAAAACTTCAATTGATTCATACTCATATATGATACCATAATGTGATATAACAGGATCTAATAACGAAGAGACGTGGTACTACAAATATGACGCACCCAAAAGCAAGATAGTATGTCTTATGACTTACGTGAATGACTCTGGCACCTTTGTCTTGGAAGGTTTTAACAATGGCATCCATGGAAGGGATAAGAGGTCCTGGGCGGACAAGCAAATAAGTGGGATGTGCTGTGGTGAGGCTTGCCTCAGCCACAAACTTACCCATGAAACCTGTTGCTCCGATGATGAGAACACGACCCTTGGTGGGGATGGGAATGGCTGATGACGTTACCATGCTTGGATTGAAATAACTTACAAAGAGTTATGACAATTTTTGGCATGCAATACCAAAAGGGTGTAGAAGGTTTTATATAGGACAACAAATGTACGTTACTAGAGCTTGAAAAGGAACAGTTATGTCAAAATACTCTTCATCTACTCTTCAACACATACGTCCTGACTACTCTTTTCCACATACTGAAAATTTAAGTTGGTCTTCTGCGTAGACCGTAGCATCAATTTTAGAAGAGGTTGGCAGATTTAGCTTTTACAATACTACTTATATAAACCTTTATATATGCATATACTTAAACTTATTGCTGAAAATCAACCAACCTAACTTCAAATTAGTTCATGATTTAATGTTTTGTTAAATTTAATTTAAAAATTAAATGCATTAAATTTGAGTTATTAGTTATATTGTTCAATAGATGAATCAAACTTAAATTATACATCTAGAGGTGGAAATAGGCTATTTAGTTCACAAATGAACTCAATGAGTGTGTGTGAACACATTCCTAACACCTCAAGTTTAGCTCAAATTGAGTTTAAATTGAAAAAAAAAAAATTCATATCAAATTATGAGTTAAATACATTCTTAGTAAGTTGAGTTAGATTTAACTTATTTTTAGCCTTAATTTAAACTTGTTAAAATCAATTTAGTAGCAAAATATCTTAATAACTTCTAAGTTTAATTAAACTTAATTGTTAAGTTCACACTTTATTAATATTAGATGACGTTTGCTTTATGATATAATTTTATATTTTTAGAAATTATATTTTTAAAAGTACTATGTTTAGAAATGTTAATCCCGTTAACATGTCTAGTTGGTATTTAATAATTTTAAAATTTTAAAATTTATTTAATTAAAAAATTGAAAATAGAAATAAAAATATAGTAATATGTAATAAGAATATGTAATTATTGTAGAAAGTAACTTCTAGTTTTATGAAAACATGAGATACCTATCATGTTTTATAGAAATAAAATCCATTTAAAATATTAATATGTAATTTTTTGAAAATACAATATATTTGAAAATATATTATTTTAATATTTTTAACAAACATAAGATTATGTATTCAGTCCTAATATTTTTAATTGTATTTCACCCTAATATTTTAAAAAATAAAACAACATGACGTTAAATAAACGTCACTTGGTTTAGGAAAAAAATTGTATTAATCTTTTTTTTTTCGAGAAGTATTGCTTTTTTTAAAAAAATGACATTTCTAATAAATTTGAGAATGCTATCTCCGCTTCGCCCAAACTATATGCCTTCTTTGACTGATAGTTGCATCTTTCGTCCACAAATGACGTGAAATTAATCAAAAGAAAAAAAATAATGACCAATTTTATAATATGTTTTATAAACCCTTCTATTCTCATTTTTTTAATTCATTATATGAAAATTTAAAAAATAATACTATATATAATATAGTATTCAATTATTTTTATTTTTTATTTTTTATTTTATCTTTCTTAGACATGTATCTTAAAAATATCCCTTAAGATTAAAATAAACAATTTTAATTGTTCTATTTTTATTTTTTACAGAACATATTTATCTTTTCAGAGGAGGGGGCGATTACTTCCTATTGACGTTTTAGATTTTGTTTTGTTTAAAAAAAATTGTCATTTTAAAAATCGATCTAAGACGTGGTCAATATTTTAATTATACCCACGTTTAGTAATTCTTTTCCCCTTTTAATTAATAAAATTTTGCTTTGCCTCTCTAAAAAAAAATTACACCCTCATTTAATAATTATCTCAACTAATTAAAATTATATGTGTTTCTTATCACTTTTTTCAACTACTACTTTTCATTGTTATTAAATACGAAAGGTTACAGAAAATATATTAAATGAAATAATAAGAAAAAATTAAATAGGAGTAAATTACTTAAAAAGAAAATATATCTTTTTCATGTAACACCTAATTTATTTGAACTTACGTGGAGTATTAACCTGAGATTGTATTTTGTTTATATTTATTAATTATTGATTGTTAATTTACTTCTTTTTTCCTATTCCTTCGTTCTTAATTATTAATTCGTTTTTTGTTCTTAAGATTTTTTTTTTGGTAAATTATTAATATGTTCTTAAGATTTGCTTAATCTTTCGCATTTTGTTATATTCATTTTCAATGCCAGAATAGTTTCCAATTAAGACCTTAAAACAATAAATTGACTTAACGAGGAAGAAAACGAAGGGAGAAGGTTACAAATTGCACAGTGGCAGTGATATATATAATCGCAACAAAATCATTTGTAGGCCCATTTATTTAAGTTTTTTTATTATATAAAATTTCCATTTAATTAAAATATGTTTTAATTTTTTTTGTAACAATTATTTATTTTTTAAAAATTAAAAACATTAATAATTCTTATAAGTTGAAAATAATAAATTATATCATAAAATTAATTTTCTAAAAGAACTTATTGTACAAAGGAAGCCCAATAACAAGAATAATAAAATATGGTAAAAGATCTTGAGAAATAAAAAAAGGGAGGAGGAATTGATGAATGATTGACCTTGCAACAATTGCCTATAATAAAAAAGGAGAAATGAATGAATGATGATGAATAGAAGAAAAAAAAAGTTGTCGAATGATATGAGTTCGTAAGGACGAAGAATTTTACGATAAATAGTGTTTTTTATTTTCACATTTCTTGAATTTTTAAGATACTGTATGTTTTCATTAATTAGACATGAATAGAGATTTTAGGTTTTTTATGATTTTTTAAAAATATAATTCAATTAATGCCTAAATTGTTAGGATGTTAAAATAATTTTATTTTATTTATTTTCATATATTTAATTTATTTTGTCTTTTGTTAGGAGAACGCTATTGTCTATTTACAAATTATTTTTCTTTTTTATATTCATTAAATTTGAAAAAATAAAAAAATTACCATTATTTTAATATCAAATAGAGTTAAAGATATTAGTGAATAAATAAAACACGTTGTTTTAATAAAAGAATATTAGAGATAGTTTATTTTCATGTAAATTTGATTATTTTTTTAAATTTTGTTTTGAAAATAACACAATCAATTAAATTAAAGATAACAATGATCTATTTTCATATATACTTGGTTATCTTTTTAATTTTTTTTAACACTTATATCTATGAGGTGATTTCAAATTTATTATCCATAATCAACTTTTAAAACTGATAAGTTGATTAATATCAATTACCTATAATAAAATTAAATATTTGATAGTTTTTAGTTTCAAATGTAATTTATGTAAATTATAGTTATTGATTAAATAGAATATTAGATAAGGGTGTTACAAGTGAGTTGATTTTCAGTCACCAATAATCAACTTATTTTAAATATTGTTTGTACATAGAATAAATCTAAATCAATAAAAAATATTTGTTCACGTTATATTCAAATGTGTTTCAAATTTAAATTTATTATAAATAAACTCTCACTATGAGTTAATGACAAATATAATCTTACTCTAAATTAGGAAAAAGTAGTGAAGATTTAATTATTTTTTTTTCTTCTATAAAGTTCGTTTTGATACACGTTTTGAGGTTTTCTTACAATGGAAGGAAGTGTCTTGATGTTGTCACGAGGGTTAAATAAAACTATATTTGGAATTGTTATAGAGATTGACATGTGAAATTTTCCTATTATCTAATTCTATTTATTATTTTCATTTTTATTTTTAAATTATTTTTTTCATAATTTTTTAAAAACTACCAATAATTAAACATATTATTTGTCACAATATAAATTATTTATTATAAATTAAAATATTATTTATTATAGATTTTTATTTTATACATTATATAATAAAATACTAATATATATATTTGAT
>JAMLFT010004273.1:0-19974 GCA_026544285.1 Pachyrhizus erosus | reverse complement strand
TATATGATATTTAAAATTTTATACAAATATTAAGAAATGTAATTAATATGATGAGTTTTAAAAAAATAATAAAACTTTTTAATGTATTCTGTTTTTTTAATTAATTAGAATTTTTTTATTTACTATTCTAATTAAGGATATTTAATAAAAAAAATATTTAATGTGTCATTAATTTTATAAAATGTCACATGATTTGTAACAATTTTTTTCTTTAAAGAGTCATATAAAATGAGATGGAGAGAGTAGTGATATCAATTGTCACACGAAATTTTTAAGTGTTGTAACATATTTTTCAAATTTCATAATCGTTAAATTTATGTTGTTTTAATTACGTGAGTATCTATTAAATTGTGTATCTCTCGTTGTGTGCTACTGGCGTGAAGCATATAACTCTATCCTTTGTTAAGTATACTAAATAAATAAATAAAATATAGAACTGGCGAAAAAATTTAAGAATATGCATTAAACGTTGTAGATTTTGGTCGATTTGATGTTTAACCTAGAAGAGTTAGCATCTTCCCATACAAATTTTTTTTATAGCATAGTAAATAGCAAGTTCTATTCATCATCTTGTGTGTGAGTGTGTGTTACACTTGTCATAAATGAATAGAGTACGTGTTTTTTGCATTACAAAAAAAGTTGTTCAAAAGCAATGAATTAAGCTTCACGAAACTAATCAACTGGCTGCAATAATTGTTGTAATAAATGATTGGATCGGCCTCTGGGGTTTAGATAAACTCTTCGCATACTTGTTTGAAATGAAATCACGATCATTTGTTGTTTGTTTAAAGCCGAATTTAATCCCTTTTATGAAAACACGCAAACCATTAAATTACGCAAACAAATAGTACTAAAAACGTGGTTGCCTTGTGATGTTGACAAATTTCAATGTTTTATGATATAGTGAAACCACATTAAATTGGAGAAGTAATCTTAGAACATATATTGCTAGGGCAACAGCAGTGTCATGCGTAAATGATAATTGTATTATTTGATTTAGCTATTGTTGAAGTTAGGTAAGCCTATATAAAGAATTATATAAATTAGTTTTTGCATATTTTAGTATAGAATATTCACTAAAAAGGATTTGCAAGTTGTATTTTATTTCAATTTCTTCTTGCGTCTTTGTTATGAATCTATCTCCCATCAACTCTTTCGTAACATTTGTTACCATTTTACAAAAATAATTTAAGAAAATTAAGAAAATCCAGCTTGGAGTTTTAAATTATTTTCTATAATAAGTCAGAAGCTTGAGATTTAATAAGAAAATTGAGAAAACTCTTCCAAAGTGATATAGTCTCTACAAGTGATTATGCATTAACCGTTTATCTAACTTAAATGTTTTATTACAGACTTAAGAATGGATACATAATAACTTATATACTTAAAGATTTTTTTCATTTTGGAAGAGACTTATAAAAAAAAAAATTGTAAACATCTATCCTTAAGGTTTATTTAAAATACAAAAATGTTACAGTAAAAAATATTGCATAAAAAATATAAAATCATATTAAATGCTTTCATCCTTAAAAAGAATTAATTAGTTAAAATCATATTTGAAATCATCACAACTTAAACAAGGGATATATGTCTACAATTTTAAGCGTCCAAAACAGATTCTCCTCGTTTTCCTTGTGTCTATAATTAGCATATTTACATCCTTCTTGGTTTGTCCTACTTCTCCTAGATATAGCTAAAACATTGAGGTGACATATTCTGCACTCTAGAAGATTTTCATAGACTTATCTGAATTCCGTTAAAATTTAATTAGTTTTCAAAATAAAAACTAAAACAATTCCAATCCAGTTGACAACTTTAATTTATTGTTATTATTATTATTAGTTTTCCTTGATAAGTTTTTAATTTATCTTTTTTGTTTTGTTTGAATAGAAATGTTTAAGAACATTCCAAATTATATAAGAAAATATAAATGAGTATTCTAAAATAAAATAAGCCCCATAATGTTAAGAGTTTATGATAATGTGTCTACATAAAAATAGAGGAAATTATAAGATGAGGGTTAGAAACATATTTTTTTGATACGCTGTTTTTAATACATTTTATTATTAGATAAAATTTATTAAAACCTATAAAATTAAGAGATGAAAACATTTAATAAGCAGTGAAAGTTGAAAATTTTATAAATTTTAATAAATTTCAATCAATTAAAAAAATATATGTTAAAAAATGTATTATCAATATTTCTTTATATATAAAAAACACTATATACCTTATTCAATATATTAGCAGAGATCTCATAATAAGGGTATAAATTATACGAGGAAAGCCTATTATCTATACTAAGGGAGACAAACACTCCGTGTCTCTTTAAAATTTTTAATTAAAATAAAATTAAAGAGAAGAAAAATGTTCAAAGATTAAAAGAGTAGTGAATAGTCGTACTAGTTTAAAAATGAATAAAAAAGTTTACAAAGTAATTTAAAGACAGAACTGTCTCATAAATTGAATACACCAAACGAAGGTATTTTTTTTTATAAATAGTATAGATATATAGTAAATTTTATTTAAATTTATTTTAATCATTAGAATAATCTTTCATTTTATCATAACTATCAGATCTAATTGAATTTAATATTTATTTTATTTTATTTAATGAAGAATTAAGTTGTTGACATTAAAAATATATTTTATGAATAATTGTAATTATAAATAAGAAATTTATAAATCTTTAGTTAATTTTAAGGCTTTTTATCCAATATGGTATTTAAAAATAATAATTACTAAACAAGTATAGAAAAAAACTAATTATCCAAATAGATAGTTTTTGTTACGTAAGTATTAGGAGACATCAATTTAGATGGTGTCTCCCACTCCTATTTTATCTCATTCAGGTGATGTTATTTTGTTCATCACCTTTTAATTTAGTATTATTTTTAATATCCGAACTAATAATCAAATTCTTATTAATTTAGTTCATTAAATTAAAAAAAAAACTAATTAAATTAATTCAATTTAAATTATCAGATTCGTTGAATCAATCCAGATTAATTAACACCCTTATCTCAAAGGTACTTAGGTATCTTTAGCATCATTCCTAGGTTAAATAATTTGATTTTGCCAATGAAAAAGTAGATTGAACACAAACATGTACAATGCAATAAAGACTAATTAATTACATAAGCTATTATTAGATGGAAACTTATATATAATGTCATATCTTTTAAAAAAATTATAAACATGTAAAATGAATTTAAAATTAATTTATTATCAGTATATTTTAAATTATTATTATTATTTGACATACTGGAATTTTGTAGCAAAATACTTTGAAACCCCTAAAATTTATATATAAAAATAGGGTTGCGTGTGTGTATATTTTATTTTATGTACTCTCCTTTTTATAAAAAAGGACGTCTAGGTTCGTATCCGCCTAGTTGTACCCAAACAGCGTCACGGACCTCACGGACCCACGGCTCCGTTGCTACTTTTTAGTACGAACAGTGGCAATGCAACTACAATTTTAAAACTCAAAAACACTCAACTTGAACTTTTACAGTTATGTTATCATATTAATATTTTTTTAAAGCTTTGTTTATTAGCGCAGTCCTTTAAATAAATATTTGAAATATCATTTTATAATTCAATTAAAATGCACTCACACTGTAAAAAAAAATTTACACTGTTATTTAATAATAAATTATCAATTGTCATATATGATAAAATTTAAAAAATTGTAATAACTATTTTAAAATTTGTATACCAAATGATATCTAGTTAGTTGAAATACTAAAATGTTTATAACTATAATGTAGTGGAAATTAAAATATATCATTTTATTAATATTTAAAAAAATATAATAAAATCAGTCCATTGAAATGTTAATATCATTATATATATAGTAAAATTAGCCATTCTATATCATTATTTTTGTTGTAAATATTTTTAAAAAAAAAATTGATGAATTTTTTTAGAAATCATTGTGACAAGGTTTAAGCTATTTGACATATTAAATTAATGACTAAATTTTTTTAAAATTAATATATAGCAATGCGTCTAGCTGAAAAGTAACTTGATCGAGTTTACTGAAATTTAAATTTAAATGAATAAAAAAGTCAGTATTCTGAGTCTCACACATGAATTAAATTTAACAATTTGGCACTGCAATTGCAGTTGCAAATAGCCATTGGCTCACGTACTCCCTGTTAATCTATGAGATCCTTTCCATCTCTTTTTTGACTTCATCAACTAATTCAATTAATTATGAAGCTGAATAAATTAATACCTATCATTTTCTGATTTTTGCGGGCAAGGTAGCTAATTTATTTTTATATATCTTCAAATAAATTGGCCATAGAGTATAGAGATTCGGATTGTTGATGGGGATGCATTAATGCGCCATCAATGTTATACCCAAGCATGTGCTATACGTACTTATATACATTACTCAAATCAATAAAAAAAAATGTCAAACAAGGATATGTGTCAATGTGCCATTTTGAAAAAATATTAAAACAAATAAAATTGACATCCTTCATCCTTTATTCAAAGTTTCAACAATTCAGTTTTCATGTGGCATTATTTTCACATTTGGATTTCAATAATAGATTCCTAACTGTATATGTACATTTTAAAATACTATCGTTTAAAATATAAAACCGATGTTTTCAATTAACAACGATTATAGACGTACATAAATACATAATACTTCATGTATATGTAGAATCTGCTATTCACATGTTAATTTCTCTTTGAAGTGACTGTATATCTTGGACATACAACATCTTATCTTGTTTTCTGAGAGAGAACCCTGTATAACAATTGAACTTAATAAACTGTGACAACTTCATGTTAATTTTTATAGATACATTTACTCTCATTTATATATATATATATATATATACTAAAAAGAAAAAAAAGAAAACTCTGAAATTACAGTGCCTATAGTATGACGTAGATGGCACATGCTACGCCGTTTGAATTATAGCGCCTGGTATTCCATAGCTGCACTAAAACAAAATTTGCGCAGCCACTTTGTATGATAATTTATGCTGTGGATTCATAATCACAAGCTTTCGGTGCGTACAAAACCATGAGAGATTGCCACGTTTTTTGTTCCATTTTTTCAATCTTGTCGCTAATATCATCGTCATAATAATATATAATTAATTTAATTCTACCATGCCCATAATTAAGATGAGCAAAAATGGAATTTGATTACTTTTCACATGCGCTGGCGCTGGTGCTTCCTGAAATGGAGTCTCGATCCGTAAAGTGAATGAGCGGTTCTTTCGGTTTGATACATAGAATTCATTATGTATATGTGAATTTAATAAAAACCTAAGGATAAGCTTTTACATTATGAGGTACAGGTACTGCATATAATCTTCTGTCAGAAATCAGCAATATCCATGCACATAACGGAAATATTAATAATGATAAACAAAAATATATGAAGAGTTAAAACAAACTAACATATTTAGATTAGATTCTTGAACTTCATTGATATGAATGGTGACAGTAGCAAACAAAAATTGAATAAATGAATAAATCAAAGCTTCATGATATGAGATGATTATTCCTATAGCTACCTAGCAATATACTTACGGGGTTAGAAAAGTTTTTTTTTTTTTTTTATCTAAAAAAGTTACAGAACATAGAGAAATCTCAACAATGACATATCAGAATTGTGAGTAAAGATTCATCGAGAATGTAAACAGTTTTACTCAGCGACAGTACTCAACTAGGTCTTAAAATCACCAAAGAATCTCTCTTGAAAGAGTTGTCTACTGAGTAAAAAAACAAGTGTTGTAAAAAAAAATCATACTAAATTTTTAACCATTTATCTCAACCGAGATTTTAGCATAGTAAATATGTATTGACATCGGCACTTGGGTGTATGATTAATACATTGACCTCTATATATGTTAGGATTGATTTTTGCGAATACGCCAAAATGACAATCGGTTGCGTTGTTTGGTAGTTTCATAGATAATACAATACATATCTAATTACCTAAAAGCCAACTCAATGAATAAGACTTGATCACGAATATTTGTTTATATAAATACAATAGCATTCATCTAATTAAAGAGTAAATTTTTAGTACTACGGCTACTACTGCTGGCATTTGCCAACCTCAGCTCTGTATCTCGTCGATGTTGACCTTTTTTTTTTCCTCTTCATTCTCGCACAAAAATTTTGACTTCTAAAACTTAGAAATAAGTTATGTTAGTATGTAAGGATACTCCACACGGCTGTGAAGAAATTAAAAGCCATACAGCTAAGTGGGCTAACCAATCAAAGAATCCCCAGAATGGATCCAGTGGTAACTTGTAAACACAAAATGATTTTTTTCTCTCCCTTTCTGACGATGTATATTAATTTCTTGGACTTTTTGTCTACCCCAAAAGCTATAATTACGTTTTTTCAACGTATGTAAGGTGAATGGAACTCTATTTTTTATTTGTCAATACAAACAGGCGATAAATAAACAGAGTAACAGACCAAGAATTGTCTATCACGTACTCTTTCATTTTTGTTTTCTTTGACATTTTGTTCGTTTCCCTCACTTATTATATGTTGCCTTCAATATGAGCTCAAAGAAAAACATGCTGATTTATTTGTGAATGATCTGAAAATTTCAAATCGGCAAAAGTCTCATGACAATTTTTAATTATTCAAATCTATTTTTGGAACATGTTTTTTTTCTTGTCATTGTAGTTGTATTATTTAATAATACAAATATGACAGTAAATGAAGTATTTGATCCGCATCTGGCCCTATCATTATCAAAACAGACCTTCCGGGCTAGCTACCAGAAAAATTGCTGTGGAAAAGGAATTTAAATATTTGGATTGAACAGAATGGTACTAACTAATGTGTTTGTATTACTTCAGAGATTGCAAACGTGTACGTGTTCATACTACTTACATTCCATGATTCTTTTATTACATTTAGAGTTTTATTAAATTCATGAACATATATAAAATATTAAAATCAATGATTAGCATAGCTTATGCAGAGAGAAGCTAGCTTGGCGACCTGCTCTTTGGTCGTTGACACACTTTTGCAGCTACTTCCTGCTCACAAAATGAACTACAATGAAAGGAATAGGTCAACAACTGGTTCATACTTAAAAGTTTCTATTGTAATTTTATATTTATTCTTTTAATGTTAACTTCATTACATTTTGATCTTCTATATCACCACTGTAAAGCGATAACCATTTAATAAATTTTACACTTATACTAACATGTTAATTGTTTTTATTTTATAACATTACATTGTTCATTTAGTAGCAATAAATGTATGTGCAGTTTTGCTCTTCCACGCATTTAAATTATATAATATAATTTTATACATGTACTACCAGTAGCTGATTTGTCTAATATATATGTTAACGTATTGTTTGTTTATTTTGTAGCAGTAAATTTCCGGTTATTTAAGTTATATATATTATAATTTTAATGATATATTAAAAAAATAAATTAGCGTAGTAATTCTTGTTATGATGTTGAAGTATTGGGGCGAGGGTTCAAACACCACTTCCATCACTATCAATTTCTCCTTTTATTTGTGGAAGGTGAGGATTGATCCTTAATTACCCTTATACTCTTTTATTCGATCTGGTAATAACCACCAAGTCAATTTATTTATTTGATATACGTGTAAAAATTATATTATATAAAATTTAATTTTTATATAAAATTACACCATTAATTCATTATAAATTATGTTAAGATAATTATTGTAAAAATAAAAAAAATTATCATATATAATAATTTTTGATTGATTAATTATGTAAAATAAAATATTATTTATACATATATTACTTTATTGTATACATTTTTTTTATAACTTAAAAGAGTTAATTAAATTTTGAGTTGTTTAACTTATATAGAATTTAATTTTTAGTTGTTCATAAATTTTTTTAATAAATTTTAGAACCAAAACTTAATTAACCCTAAGTTAAATGTATGAAAAGTAAAATTACACGTAGATTTAGTATTACTAAATAAACAAAATAAAAGGAGTGAAAATCCAAGCGTACATGGATAAGAAAGGTGGGCACCGTCTAGCTAGCAGCCTAGCGTCCTCATGAGTGATAAAATTCACCCAAAATTAATTTTGTCTGTCAACAATTTATCACATTAATACTGAAAAACGTACTACGATGAGCCTAACAAGAAACAACAACTCATGCAGTAGTACTTGGAAAGATCCTTTGGTGCATTCTTCATTTATTCCTTCCTGTTTCTTCGGTGACTTTCTTTCTCTCAAATTATTCTGATTTTTTTTTTATGTGTCTGTAGCTGTAGTTCTCACTTCTCATTTTGTCCTTCTTCATGTATTGAGGAGCTGAAATAAATTACTTCCTCACTTGAATAGTTTTATTTATACAAGACATTGTACGTACGGGTAAGACTTAATTTACTTTGATAATGAGAACCTTGTTGTCTTTTTCCATAACCCTATCTAGTCTGGATTACCTTTTTTTTTATTATTTACATTTTTAAATTTATTTGGTTTGGTGGTCTGGTGCAATTTTGTATTCACCTTTTACTTTTAGTTAACTAACAACTCATTCACACGTAATAAATTAAACCTATATATAGCTGAAACAGTTGGGAAATTCGATCTGTAGTTTCGCGGTGGGGGAATATGTCCTAAAAGGAACACTATGACCCTAAGAGAATCTTGGACCCAACATTTGGAATTTTGGTTGTACATGTTGATGCATATGTTAACACGAATGCATTATACATAAAGAGTAAAGTTAAAGAAGCTTTTGATGCAAGCAATAATATGAAAATGGAGCCAGTGCAGCTCTGATAAAAAAGATTGTTGTTGTATATGGGTAGTGTAAAAAGTTTAGGTCATCTTAGACAATAATGTTTGCCTTTTCTCATGGTGGTGTCAATGCATGCCACGATGCCTTTAAATTAACTTAATTAACCGTTTCAATTGCTATGGCTCCAACACAAAAGCTTCCGAGGTCTCTTGCATTGTCAGAGGCATAATTTGGACGGTGATAATCTTATAACCATATAAGAATATTTTCTTGTTATACAATCGCTATGATAGATTACATCACAACCTACAAAGACCCATGATTCCTCTTATACTTAACTAAGAATCCGAAAGATATAGAAATGTATATGCTACACTTGATAATTGTAATGTTCTCCATCTAGGGAAGCTCACTAACCAATCTGATTGGTTGGCAATGAAGCTTATACGCATTATATATATTAGTAATTTAGTACTTGATTATTATTCTCTCTCTCTTTTTAATTAATCTAGCTACAACCTTTTTAGGGTGACTGCAGCACCCACCAAACAACCCAAAACAAAATTTCCGTACCCAAAAGGAGTGCCTTTTAGTTATCACTTCATGAACAATACTTGTTACCTAATTCGCTGTTACTCTTCTAAATCCAAATTTAAATCAAATGCCAGCACGGTTTTGTCCTCCACTCTCTCATCATCACACTCTGTTAGTCACTATCTTTATGTTAACTGCAGCCTTACCAATATGGTTTGCATGCTCAGCTCAATGTTCATCACTCAAACACGCCAACACTCTCTCATGAACATTAGCAATCAACAATTTATGTATGCACTTGTGGGGTATGGGAGTTTGATATACACCTTTCATCTCACAATTCCAATTCCCAATAAATTTGATGAAGAATACACTTTCTTCTAGTTAGGCCCCATTGTACCCTCAATATTTGAAACAGAGTAGAGTAACAGTTCATATCACAAGGTATATTTGACCTACATTATTCTAGTTGGAAACCATTTTCTATGGTTGTTTTTCAATTGATATTCTACTGAGAAAATATTGTATTTATATAATAAATTTGTACAATAAAAAGAAGAAAGTGCAAGATAAATGATATATAGGAAATAAAAAAAATATACTACCAAATATATGAATTAATTGATACAATTTTTTTTTCTAATTTAATCGGTGATTTTAAATTTAAGTATGGAGTATTAGGTTATATTGAATAATTTAGAAAAGTTTTATAATTTATAATAATTTTAATTGACTTAATCAGAATTATGTTTTATAAAGATTTACGTGGTCTAAAAAAATTGATACATTCTATTTATGTCACCCGCTGCTAGCTGTCCAATCACATCCAACCGTTGAAATGCTTTTTTGATCTATATACGTAGTCATGTAGACCCCCATTGTTGAAATGGAAGTATAAAATGAAGATTAAGGAATATTAATCGTTCTCTTTTGACGTGAATAAGTTATGGTTGACGAAGT
This sequence comes from Pachyrhizus erosus, assembly GCA_026544285.1. Lineage (NCBI taxonomy): Eukaryota > Viridiplantae > Streptophyta > Magnoliopsida > Fabales > Fabaceae > Pachyrhizus > Pachyrhizus erosus. Next base: position 9,728 of record JAMLFT010004273.1, on the reverse strand, counting down.
TAACAAACATCATGATGCCAAGAGGAGACTTCACTAGCTCAATAGTTATGCATTATCATAGAGAGATTAATGTGCCAGACAAATTCTGGTGGGTGGGGACATCGCCCCTAATTACTCAATTCAATTCCTAATCATGTCCATTAACTGTTTTAATTTTTTTTAGTACATCAAATGATTGAAAATGATTGACATGCACTAACTACTACATCAATGAACCATTCAATTAGAAATTGCCCACGTTACGTACAGACACAGATTACCCCTTTCCTTCTATTTTCTTGATTACTTAACACTTTTATTAGTAACCTTCATAATAAATTCAAGCATATAAGTTACATCGTTCCTTAAAAATGATTAAATTGTATTTCTATTTTATTTTACGCTTTTGCTAACTTATTAAAAATCGTATAAAAACTAAAGAAAAATATAGTTTTATATATTTTAATAAAATATTTTCTTTTTTACTTTTTAAACTTATATCTTGATGATATTGGTCAACAATTGACTCTATTTTATACTCATAAACTCTTCCTATGTAGATAGATTATGGTCACAAATGTTCTCAACGACTATTGTGAGAGAAGGAAGCCACCTAAAGCAAATAAACATTTAGAAATACAATGAAAAGGATAACTTGTTTTGACAATTTTTAATTTGATTAAAAAAAACTTACACGAGATGTAACATATTAGAGATCAGAATTGTAACCCAATAAAGTCCCCCTTGCTATGAGATGTTAGATAAATAATATAAGATTTTAATTTCTAACTTCATTACCGTAAGTGTATATGTACTAAAAAACGAGATAACAATGGTTATTTGATATGTGCCTTACAATAATTTAAGCTTTGGAATGCCTAAGGCCCTAAGTTGAATACTCTGAATTGGTCAGTCCAATGGCTGCTCAATGCACTTAAAAACAATGATAGAATCGTGTTTAGGTGATTTTCACAAATCACTCTTTGATAAACCCTCTTTTAATGAACATTTTCGGCAATCAGTAATGACTTTTTGTTACAGGGAATAAACAATAAGCAGAGTGTAAATTTTCTGACCATGAATGACTATCCATTTACTCATTATTATCCCCACCCGAATTATTAGTATTTTATTTTCTTCATGCGTACGCAATAGGATCTCGATCGTCTACATGATTTTTATTTATCGAAATGAAAGTGATGTCAACTTGACACTGTCTTTGGCTTTACACAAATCCAAGGGGTCAAAATATATTAACAAAGAGTAGCAGAAGAGCATATGATGAATGGACAATGGACGTAAATTAATGGTTGATACTCATCATGCTCTTTGTATTAGAATTAATACATATACATAAGTAGAATGAGTACAATTAGTCATGTTCCAATGCCGGGTTCTATGGGAGACTTTTGTCATTTTTGTGGTTATGTATATTAAACAAGAAGGCCTCACATGGGAGTTGGATGCAACTGAGAATAATTCACCAACTCCAAACACACCCTCTTTTTTCTAACTCTTGAGAATAATTAATTTAACATACATTATAAAATAGACATTAAAAATGGGGGTTGAAAGTGTCTTTTTCTGTTTAAGATCACTGGCATTCTTTGGCAATCGAACTAGTAAAATTATTATGAATAGCAAAATCATTTATTCTAAATATTTAATATTATAATTGTGTTAAACAGTGAGGAAGGTGTGTTTGATAAATGGTTGATAGCAGAAGAAGACGATAAAGGCGATATGTGATACACATGAGGTGCACAAAGAAAAGATAAACGGAAGGGCAATGATAGGACTTGATATTGATGCTGATGAGAATTTGCAGGATCCCAAATCTTTTCATAAAATGATTGGAAAACGAATTGGATTTTATTAAAATCTGGACCCCTGAGGTGCATTTATCGAGATCTTCCACCGTTGCTGTCGCATGCAAAAAAATTTGCGAATCCAACTTATAAGCTGCAAGAGTCAGATAGCAAATGATTTTGTTCAACCCAGATTATTTAATTTCAGTTCATTGTATATGCATTTCGAGAAATGAATTCAGTCCAAAGATTGTCATGTCATGCAACTTTATCTTGGGTTCACTTCTTTTTATGGGCTTATCCTTGCAAATTTAGCTAATATATATAATAATATAAGTGCCCGGCCTTTATTTTCACTTTTCAGTCAGATACTTAGACGTTATCCTATTCGACTAAATGCATCATTTCTTAGTTTATTTCCAGAAGAAAATCATCTTTTTTTTAAAAATTAAAATTTGACAACTTTTTTTTTTTTTTTTTATCAAAGAAAGTGATTATTTCCTTTTAAAAAAGTTATACCCAAAAATATTATAGCTCACACGTGTCGCCTCAATTCAATAGTAGGATTTTTGTTTTTTTGACAACCAATTGTACGAAAAGTTAGAAGTTGTTTTAACTTGAAATTTCTTTTTGGTATATATGAAGGACCAAGGTCCTGAACTTTTTTTTAAAAAAAAAAAACCTTTAAAGTGAAAATCCGTGGGAAGAAGATTAAAGAGTAGGAATGTTCGTAAAATAATTTTATGCATTACAAATTATAAAAATTGAATTATAAAAGTATAAATCGGAAAAACTAAAAATTGAAAAAAAAATCGTTAAATTGGATTGAATTTTAGATCCAAATGTAAAATATGATTCGATCCCAGCAAACTTAATAGATATAAATAGATATTAAAATATAAATATAGATAGATATATTTATGACATTATCGTATCACTTCTAAGAATAACAATTAGAATTAAACTTACTGAATACTCAAAAAAATTACCTATAGGTTTTATTATCAAATGACTTTGCCTCGATGATTATTTATAAAATTTTGTGGGTATGATCCGTATGGATAATATGTACCCAACCTACCACACACACTATAATTAAGGTTTAAAAGATATTTAAATATTTTCTGATTGAGTTAGACTTTACAATTGTAATTAATGATTTATTTTATTAGTTTTTTATAATTAATTTTAATATTAAATAACATTCTTTATTTACTAATTTGTTAGAAAGACATTAAAATATTTCATTTATTTACGATGTAAGTAATGATTCTATATATATAGTTATATATAAGTATCTATATATTAAGCATGACTATAACGATTTTGGTTTAAATTTAGGTCTTTTCTTTTTGTAAATATAGAAATATATATGAATGGTCTAGTATCATATCCAAATTATATCCATTATCATTCCTAATCGCTTATGTATAATAGAATTATTTATAAAATTATTATGGTAATTTATCTGTTCACTGTTTTTATTATCTAAATAACATCTCATTATTTTAACATTTCATATAAGTTTAATAGTTATACAGTTGTTTGAAGTTTATATTTTATAATTTATTGTTTTTTTCATTTTATATTGATGAGTAAGCTTTGATATAGAAGTGGTTGAAAGAAGTAAAATAAAGTATATTTTTTGAAATCGCAAAATAAATCACAATAAAAGAAAATAAGTTAGCTTGTAAATTAAAAATACTAGTTGTGAATTGAGATATTACGTAAATCATTTTTCAATTGTTTAAATTTAAAATAGGATATATTAATTTTAAGTTTTGTAGTAATTGATTGCAAGATGAAATGTTTGATACTGCAATTATATATATATATATATATATATATTGTGTATTACAAGGTATATTTATGGCTTTTAAAAAACAAAAAATAATATAATTCCAACTGCTTTTGATTAAATTTAATCGAGTCAAGTTTAAATTAGAACAAAACTATTAGATGATAAAATTAAAAAAATAGAAAAAATATAGTCAAATACTAGTAATTTTTTTCTCAAAATTAATTCAGTCCATTGAGCGAGAACTAATTTCTCACAAAAAAACTACGTAACCCCCATTACACGTGAAGAACCCGATCGCATAAAATAAAAGTGGCTTTCTGATAGAAAATCGTGTTGATTGGGAACGTGGGAGCAAAGACACAGTTGATTCTTGCTTGATAGTTTTATAATTTATTATAATATGGAGCACATTTTAATTATTCTTCACTCTCTTTCTTATATTTAATATTTCTCTAATAGTACTTTTAAATTCACTCATGTTAGTAAAGAATATAAAATTGCCTCGTTATAAAAGAAAGTACAAAACAATTAAGTAAAATCCACTAATCGTAGCTTAACAGTGAGGATTGAATAGTATGCACATAATTACAATAAAATTTACTATTATGTAGGCATAGGCATATTTTGATAAACTTTAAAACTCTTACTCTAAACTTTAAATATATTTTTAATTATTTATATTCTCTCCTCATTCAAAAAGAATTTTAAATGAAATTACTTATTCGTTTATAGGTGGCATTAATAAAAGGCTTTTTTTTCGTTTAAAAATAGACTACTCTTCTTTTTATGACTTCTTTTCTTTTTTGATTAATAGCTATTTTATTTGTCTCATTAGTGTACTTATTGCCTCAAAAATCAAATAGATTCTTAAATAGCTATATTTTGTTTAAATTAAAAGCATGTTCGATTTAGAACTAATACTTTATGCCTATAAAGGATATAGATCAGAATGTGTTTATAGACATCTTTAACAAATATTCACGGAGTTGTGATGGTTATAGAAGTTTAAGTTGAAAAAATTATAAATATATTAAGTAGTTTTAACTTTTATTATTGAAATTTTAATCTTAATCTTAAAAATAACTTATAAAATGAAAAAAGAAAATGGACTCAAATGCATAAAACTAGAGATCGTGTCATTAATCTAGCCGCACACAAAAACTAAAATAGCTATGCTTCTTCTTTTCTTTTTATGGTGATTTATTTAAGGGTCCGTAACTTCGCAAGTGAGGCACACAGGAAGGCCTTTATTAGAAAGAAAACCTGTGATGGACCCAAACCTAATAATAGAAATAGCTTCTTCAGCTATTCTTAGGTCTTTTTTATTTTTTTCTGTTGAACATTGTTCTCTGGATTTTCAAGCTGAATTTCCAACACAGGCAAAGGATGGATCCATTCCGTGAACCTAAAGGCCCATAAAGGACATGGGCCTTACCAAATGCTTAGAAACGGTGTTCATGGTGGGCTTTATTTCAATTATTGGGTTAGTCTGGCAAACATTGTTGGCAGTTAGAATTTTTTCCCCTCAAACTCTAATCAATAAGCTCGTCAAGCATCCAGAGTTCAAATCAGAATGAAAAAATAGGCAAGGTATTTTACCATTTTTCTGAGAGGGATTTTTTTTTTTCAACGATAATTTTCTTTGATAAAAACTTATAATTCTTTCATGGTGATAATATTCTTTTAGTTATTGAAAATAAAAGAATACAAGATTTAAGATTTGAGTTCAACAATAGAATAAAAAAAAGACAGGATTTATATTTTTCTAGCAAATATCCGTTCATCGTAAGAATATTTGTAAATCCATGTAAGATATAAAAAATATATAAATTTAAAAATTAATTTACTTTTAATAAAAATATACATTAAAATATAAAAATCATATATATTTAAAAAATTTAATTTCAAAGCTGACATTCTATTTTGATTAACGTAATATATTTAATGATAATTTACAGATATTTTATCATGTTTTGTTGATTGAAGAAATTTGAAAATAAATAAAAATAATTAATAAAATAAAAATATTTATTTTATTGAAAAATTAGCAAAACGAATAAAAAAAACATTGATTTGACTTGATTTAAAAGTTTATAAAACAAGTGTGAACGATAAAGAAGACGTGAGATTATATAAGGGAAGTAAAATGATGTCTCATTTTGAAAATTAAGTACTTAAATTTATAATACAAGATGTCTTTAGGAAAATAATTAATGAAGTAAGGGCATTTAGATAAAAATAAGAATCTTTTAAAACGAGTTGTCTTTAAAATACGCAAGCAAATATTATTATATTCTTGAACTTTAATATATTCGGACTAAACTTTATTTTAAATTAAATCAGAAAACTTATTTTTATTATATAGTACTTTAAAGATAAATGAATGAAGTTTTTGCAGCACATACAAACTAGTTGACTCACTTATAAACTACTCAATTGTATTATCAAACACACATTTGGTAGTTGATATGTACAATGTTGTAAAATATATGTCATTCACTCCAGTTTTTAACATAAGGAAAATAAATAGTAGAAAAATAAAATAAATAATATTTTGTAACATTTTATAAGGCCGGGGATTAAATTATTAACTTGGTCAAATTAAAAAGGAAAATAAAAATACTCATAATATTAAGGTCCAAAGTATATTTCTCTTTACATCTTGATAGTTAGTATTTTAAGGTTAAAGAAATTGATAAATAATTTTTAAATAAAGTTTGTTTACAAATATACTAAAAATTATGAAAAAAAAAATACTACATGAACAGTGTTTATATTATAAAAATATTTTTAATTATTTAATGAATACCCATAACGATTGTCTTACTCTATTTAATTCATGTTTTATTGGCATCATTTATCCTAACGTTATTTGCAAACTACGACGACAATGATTATTCTATGACGATACAGTAGTACAGTGCTAAGCTGCAATGCGTACACGTTCAATTGCCTTTTTGACTCTTCTCGTTAAAGCAAATTTTCACAATTTCTAGTTTCCACTCACCTTTCGGCTTTAGCAATTTCTTTTTGTTTTTTTTTTTGTTCCACACCGAATAAAGAAGGAGGAAAAAGAGATATAAAGGGTTTGAGACCGAAACCTCTGAATTAATATGGATGATAAAAGTCAATGGGTGTTGGGTGGAGCCAATAAGATTTGTGATAATTGAGAAGCTAGCTTGCTTGCATGCATGCTCAATTCCAACTTTGTTGCACTTTATCGTAAAGTTTTTATAAAAGTTAAAAGTCACGATTTAGTAGATTTTCAATGATCGCATTCACATAGAGAATAATCACACTAATTAATATATAGGGCAAAGAATTTGCATGCCTATCCACTTGCGTAAACCCTTAACTACCACGATCATATTAGAGACAATAATGTTCATTATTAATGTGAGCATTATGAAGACCATGTTTAGTTTAGTATATGAAAATTTTATCCTAAAAATAACTTTCTTCTAAATGTCAAAGTAAGATATATTTGAAGCCTAACCAATATAACGGAGTTTTTTATTATTATTATTATCACGATCTAAATTTAGCAATTGATATTTTAGCTGTAAAATTTAGCAACTTTTTTTATCATTGAAGATTTTCTTTTTAGTTTTTTCTATAGAACTTTTTTCAATTTTAAAATAATTTAGTGCCAATACATACTTTTTGTTTCCCGAAGTTCATTTCAACAGGACCTATTTATTATGAAACACGTACGACCCATAGTTGTACACATGTGTATGATTGACTATACCTGTATAAGGCTTTAAACAAATTAAAATAATGGCCAAAAGCCTAAAAATTAATTATACTTTTAACAAAATTTACTGGTTATTAATATAAGTTATTGAGTGATAAATTTTATTAAATATATTTCTTATTATTTAAAGCAATTATAATATTCTAATATCACTCTTTTTCTTACCTATTTGTCTCACTTGTGAGCCTCATCTTTCTAACTGTTAGTTTTTATTACTATTTTGTTATCGTGCTACTTCAATATTAGTCTTTTTTATTTTATTCAAAGAATTGGAGTGAATATCTGAAATGGTCAAGTGGCATGGATTATAAAGATGTTGAAGTTGTATTGATTTACTTACAAAATTAAAGATATTAAAAAAAGATAACAAAAAAGGATTTCATTGAAAAATTAAAATAAAAAACAATAAGTTATACTTAAATTAGGTCTTATACATAAATTTGATGTGAATCCCAGGAATATTTAAGCACAACCCTGTGTGACCAACCGACATATAAAAAAGATAACAATGAAACATGTCATGATAAAAAGTTTCCCGACCAATCTATTAGGTGTTGACAATATCGGTTGAGAAGTGGGCGAAAAAGCATCCTATTTGAATGACCTAAGATATGAAAGTAAATCATTCTTCTACCAAAGTCTTGGAGGCCTGACCATTGATAACCACTTTCTCAAGCTTATTGTGATCACAGTTCCTAAATATAAGATTATATGCATCGTGTTTTGCAATCAGTTTCATATATTTGTTATTGCATATTATTCCATATTTTTTGTCATGGAGGTCGAATTCCTGACTACCTGAGGAACTATTTACAAGCTATATCCTACTGTGTTAATATACATCAATTATGAGATTTCATCCTTTCAAAGGAAATACAGTTTATAGATATTAAAGGAGATTAACAATCAAGATTTTAATTTGCAACTTAAAAGATTATTATCGTATATTTATATTTATTACAATCTTACTTACTGTTTTTTAATCAATAATTATAACCACGTTATAGTTTCTAAGGTATTCTTCACTATTTTTATAATTAGTACAATTCATGCCGAATCTAACTTTGTATTTTTCTTCTGAATAAACCAAATATAATTAAGATGATATCATATTTTATCTCTTTCCCAGTGCAAACTTGAAACAAAAAAAAAAGATATCGATATATTTTTGTTATTTTTTCTTTTCAAAAAGTAAAATTCCATACTGATAAATTGAGTAAAGGAATACAAATGACACTGAAGAGATTTTAAGCTTGAAAAGCTCACTGGAAAAGGAGGGGTTTTAAGCTTGAAAGTTGAAATGGAATTGACTGTAGTGAGTAACAGTGACAGAAAGAGGGGAAAGAGAGATACTATACTGGTACTGTGGTAGTGTAGTACATGGTCAGACAGTGGTTGGTTGGTCCTATCCTATGGGAAAAAAATGAGAGAATATATATAATAAGTAAATAATGAATTATGATAAGATTATTATGATTATTATAGATAGATGATGATGATAATGTGTTGCTGGCGTGTGGAAGACAAAATGAAAATAGCTCTCCTCTCATGAAAAGGTTCAGAAGGCATTGTCCCCTTAAATCCCAACACCATACACTGCTTCCATGCTCCCCCTCAGACCACGCCACCCTTCTGCTTAGGTTCTATCACACTCACTTTTTGTTTGGACTGCGTGCATTCTCTACTGTTATTATTTGTAAAGACCAAATTACAAATACAGTGGACCCCCCTCTTCCCCCACCCTTCTTCGTCTTCCTCTTCCACGCTCACAATTAAGTCACACCGCACCACATCTCTCTCTTCATTCTTCTGTCCCTCACACTCAACATGCATGTCCTATTCCAATCCTTCTTATTTTCTCTCTTCTCTCCACAAAATTACACTACAATTTAAAATCATTTTTTCTTATAAAAAAAAAACTTTAAATCTTTTGTTTCCTTAAACTTAATCATTTTGGAAAAGACAAAAAAAAAAAAAACACTACAGGAAAAAGGTTCATTACCCACGGATAAGTTCCGACAAATACATATCAATAAGTAATGTATATTTTTTTGACGGATTTTTTCGATGGACTCAAATCAGTGAGTAATTTATATTTTACGATGGATCTACCGACAAATGTTTTGTATGTAAGTTTCCTTTTATGTTATTGAGGAACCATTTCCAACGGATTCTAATAAGTAGATATTTTAGATTTTCTGATGGATTTTATCGATATATTTTTTCGTATGTAAATTTTTTTTTAAGTTACCTACAATTTTTTTTGGACTTATTTAAATTAATGAATATTTTTTTTTGATAGATTTTACCGACGGATATTTTGTATGTAAATTTTTTTAGATCTATCGATAGATATTTTTCGACGGATTTAAATCAATGTGTA
>JAMLFT010004272.1:0-19985 GCA_026544285.1 Pachyrhizus erosus | reverse complement strand
TTATTTCTAAGTTAATTATTTATTTAATTTAAATTATTTTTAACTTTTATCAATTTGCTAAGTAATAAATAATTTTTTCTATTCCTAAGCTAACAACTCAATTTATTTATGCAATAATATTTTATTAAATAGAAAAATAGGATGTTACACCCACCTTTGATAAGATTCCCAAGGAGACTTGAAACAAGAAACTGGGAATTTAAGGGTTAGGGTTTCGGAATCAATTCAAATTGGAATTTTAAAAAATAAAACAACGAAACTTGAAAGACAAGGCACCACAAACAAAATTGTTTGATAAGCCTAAGGAGGATCGTCACAAGAATGAGAGAATTCTTGATAAGATTAAAAGATGCAAGGAAGAACTCTAGTAAAGCTAAAACTCACAAAGAATATCAATCAATCATAATTCCTCATTCTGAATTTCCAAAAGGTTTAATACAAATTTATTTTATTTGGAAGTAAATAAAAGAAAATGAAAATCCCAATATCACATGCAAAACTAGTTTGTCTTAGTAGATAAGTGCGAGCATACTATGCTTATGGTCTTGAGTTCTAATCCTAACACTAAGTAAATTCTTTTATTTTAACAATGTCTTTTACTAAACAAATTTTAGAACTTAAAAAAATAGAAAAAGAAATAAATCTTCTAATTAAACAAATTTGATAGTTGGGCCTCTAATTCATGGGTCATCTTGCACTACAATGCCTTATGGGCCTTTCTAAGTCTCCCTTTAGTCATGGTTCCACCTAAGTCATGAATTGAGTCATAGTTCTGATCCTTCTTGTTATGGGCTTGGGCTTGTTGATCATAGGCCCCATGAGTTTGAACTTTGATGTCCACATCATTCCCTCCCTTTTGAGAAAGATTTGACCTCAAATACAAAACTTCATCATCTGCATTGAAAGGAGCCAAGTCAAAAACATTGGAAGTAGAACTTACACGATATAACCTTGAAGATCAATTTTGTAGGCATTGTCATTGATTCTTTCTAGCACTTGGAAAGGTCCATCCCCTCTAGGTTGAGGTTTGAATTTTCTTTGTTCAGGGGACCTTTCTTTCCTCATGTGTATCCATATCCAATCTCCAGGTTCAAATATCATTTTCTTCCTTCCTTTGTTGGCTTGCCTATTGGTAAAGATGCTTCCGAAATAAGGTCAACGTGGTGCTCAATTCCCCTCAAGGGTGGCAATCCTCTTAGTACTTCCTTTGGAAACACATCTTTGAATTCCTACAAGAAAGATTCAATATTAGAAGGAAACATAATTGGATTAGAGTTTTCAACAACAAAGGTGTTGCTTTTATAGCATAACAAGAAAAGAGGTTTGTTTGCAAAAAAACATTTTTCACCTCACTCACTTTGACTAACCTATTCACTTTAATCTCATGTGTTTAACTCTTGCCCTCAAGTGTTTCACTCTTTTTCTTTGCACTTTGTTTAGGTATTTCACTTAATTCCTGCACTCTCCTTTCCCTTAATTTTATTTTATATTCACACGTCTCTAAGAGATAAAGGTTTCAGAATAATTTTTTTGTTGTCTCTAAGAGATAAAGGTTTCAAAATAATTTTCTTGTTGTTGTGTATGAAAGAGATTTTTTTGGTGAAACCATCATGAATAGCTTTGGTGTCAAATTGCCACAACCTCCCTAAGAGAATGTGGGTTGCTTCCATTAGAACCACATCACACAAGACCTTGTTAATGGAAGGTCCTATGGATAGATTCACCTCCACTTGCTTGCTCGTGACTACTTCTCCATCTTCACTAAGCCATTGAAGTTTGTATGGCCTAGGGTGTGGTTTTGTCTCCAAATTCAGCTTGGTAACTTGCCTAAAACTAGCTATATTAGCGCAACTCCCTCCATCAACTATAAGTTAGAAAATCTTCCCTTGGATGGCACATCTAGTGTGGAAAATATTTTCTCTTTGAGATTGATCCAAGGCTTAAATTTGGCTTCCCACAAGTCTCCTAATCATCAAAAAGTCACCTTCCAAGACACCTACTTCCTCCTTGAATTCTCTAGAAGACTCACTATGTATATCACAATTTGCTAACAAAATGATATTCCTCTTGGTTGGGCATTCAGAAGCATAGTGTCCTCTCCCCAAGCATTTGAAACATTTCACATTAGTTGTCTTCCTTTTAGAGGGTGAGGTATTGGACCTCATAGGTGGTTTACCACATGAAGACATGGTTGGACTTGATGAAGCCCCCTTATCCCTCAAGACTTTATCCCTCTAATTGTCATTATTGTTGTTATTAGAACTCTTCCTCATGGTTCCCTTCCTCTTGAGTTGTTTTTATTCTTGGATAGCCTTGTGCAACAAATCCTCCATCTCAACATATTCTTACAACTCCACAACATCCCTAATATCATGATTTAACTCACTCAAAAATCGAGGCATAGTAGCTTTGTTTTCTTCATTGATGTTGGCGACCCTAATCATGGTCCCCTCTATCTCCTTAAAATACTCCTCCACACTCCCATTTCCTTATATCATCCTTTGGAGCATTAATTTCACATCCCTATTATAACTTATAGGCATATATCTCTTTCTCACAATCCATTTGATTTTGGTCCAAGACTCCACCATAGGTTCTTCATTTCTAACTCTCTTCCTTTGATATTTGTTCCACCAAATTAAGGCATAATCTGAAAATTCAATTACTGCCACTTTCATTTTTTTCTCTTCATTATAATCATTACAAGAAAATACATGTTCAATTTTAAGCTCTCAATCCAAATAATCTTCTGGATCACTCTTCCCTTTGAATGAGGGATATTTAGCTTGATCCCTTCAAGGTTCCCTTTGTTCTCCTTCATTCTCTCTTCTTCTCCTCCCGACTCCCTCTTGATTTTCATGATTTTCTTGTCGTGCTTGCTCTATTTGATCCAACCTTTCATGGAGCCCATCACTTTGTTGCTTCATTAGCTTCTCTAAATGTTGAGTTAAGGGTTGCATTTGTGCTTGTGTAAGTCCAATTGGTGGTGTTTCTCCTAACATACTTAAACAAAAAATTTAGAAATAACATCAAAATTTAAACCTCACAACACTTCCCTCATGTGTTTACACTCCACTCGTGTTTCACACAATGACTTTTTTTTAAATGTTCGCTCTTGACTTTTTCAGCTCGTTTTCTAACTTAAGGTTCTTATAAGAATCAAGCAAGCTATAATAAATAATCACCTTTAAGGGTAGCAATTGCATAACTTAAAACATAATTTTAGCACCATAAAAGAGAAGTAGCAAAGAACACTTTTCACTACTAATAAATAAGAAAAACAACACAAAGTACATGAGAAAACAAAAATTTAGAGGAGACACTTAAAACATAGGAATTTTATCAAACATGTGTTGTGCATTGAATTTAAAGAAGAATAATTGCTATATACATACATACATACATATATATATATATATATATAACTCCTTTCTTTTTTGTGTCACTCCCTTTTTTTACATGGCATAATTTTTATTCTAAAATTGAAAGATCTTAGACTCAACAACACACAAATGAATAATTATAGAAACGAATGAAACAAAATAAATGAACAATACTAGTAAGTAACAATGAACAATAATGACGAATAGTGACGATGAATAGTGCATGTGAACAAGATAGTGAATGAACAATACACATGAGCATCACCACTCTAAACCAACCTTTAATGCTAAATGATAAGATTCCCAAGGAGAATTGAAACAAGAAATTGGAACTTTAAGGGTTAAGGTTTGGGAATCAATTGAAATTAGGAATTTTGAAAATAAAAACAAAGAAACTTGAAAGATAGGGTATCACATACAAGATTGTTTGATAAGTCTAAGGAGGATCACCACAAGAACAGGAGAATTCTTGATAAGATTAAAAGATGCAAGGAAGAATCCTAACAGAGCTAAGACTTACAAAGAATATCAATTAATCAAAATCTCCTTATTCTGAATTCCCAAAAGGTTTAATACAAATTTAGTTTATTTTGAAGTAAATAAAAGAAAATGAAAATTCCACTATCACATGCAAAACTAGTTTGTCCCAGTAGATAAGTGTGGGCATATTGTGCTTATGGTCTAGGGTTCTAATCCTAACATTAAAAAAATTCTTTTGTTTTTACAACATCTTTTACTAAACATACTTTAGAACTAAAACAAATAGAAAAATAACTAAATATCTTAATTGGACTTCCTAGCTCTCCAAGCATGCTATACATGTAATCTTCCTAGTTTGGAGCTTTTTGACAGTTGGGCCTCCAATAGATGGGTCACCTTGTGCTGTAATGCCTCATGGGTCTTTCTAAGCTTATCTTTAGTCATGGATCCTTATCGTTCTCATTATAGGCTTTGACTTGTTGATCATGGGTCTCATAAGCTTGGACTTTGATGTCCACATCATTTCATCCCCACCTTCTAATGATCTTGAAGCTTCTACACCTGGTCTAAGGTATGAACCTGTCATTCAAGTCTTCGATCCTAGACCTTGGGTAGCTCCCAATCCAAATAGGGTCATATTTCTTCACAGTTCTACCTCTAAAACAAAGTTCCCTCCTTATGCTGAAGTATGGAAGAAGAAGGGTAACATTTTTTATTAGCTATCGTATATAAGACCATACAATCTTTAATAATTGATGGGTCTCATTGCTTCCAACAGAACTTTGATGCCTTGGGTAAGACCATATCCAAGGAAACCATCTTATATTGAAAATCCTTACGCTAAACATTGAAGAAAGTTCTGATTTTAATAGTTGGAAAGTTAGTGATTTTAGTCATGACTTAGGTCAGATGGCTTTTCTATAGACAAGTGGTGCATCTACATATAGAATCCATGAAGAAGATTGAAATAATGAACCAAGCGCGTCTTGTCATGTTTCAATTTACTTATGTGGCAAAGAAGACTACCAAGATCAAGATTGCTCTTGACATTAATATTGATCAAGTCTTTAAAGACATCTACAAAGGAAAAGAGATTTCCATAAACAATGATAGCTTTGAACATCTAGTACAAGTAAAACAAAGTGCTCTTTTCAAATTTGAGCTTCATCATCTATCTCTAAAGAAGATTCTTATAGAAGAAGAAGTTTCCTACATCTGTTAACATGCAAAACTGCATTCTTTTGTCTCAAGCATAGTTGTTTACAAGAAACCCTTTCCAAATGTAGTACACGTTAGCACTAGATGGTCTTAAACATTTTAGCACTAGAGAAGAAATAACCTAGGTTCTTGATGAACTTATACACATAAGGAATGCCCTCCAAACTATAATGGAAGCTCATTATGCTGCAAAAGAAGAAGTTTGTTGTCTACAATTACAAAGATATGGGTTTGGATACTTCCTCAAATTCTAACTCAAACTTAAGCATCATTTTTTGTTTGATGTCAATCAAGACGAAGTAAAAGATGATGAAGAAGAAGGAGTAAAAGACAAAGAAGAAGAAGAAGATGATGATGACGATGAAGACCAAGATCAAGGTTAGAAGATGAATCATGATCTTAGGGGGAGTTGAGAAATATTTGTAAAGGGAGTATTATTTTACATTTAAAGTTTTGTTTATCTCTTCTTGTATTCTTAAGAAAAATTAGTTATTATTTGACATCCTAAACAAGGGGGAGATTGCTATGGTAAAGACAAATCAGACCCTAAATATTTATGTTTTACTGTTGCAAAACAATAATTACGTTTGACCATTTGTAACAAACAATTAGTATGTTTAACGATATGTTTGGTACATCGTCTGTCCTTATATCACTCTTTCATTCGTCTATATGTTTCATCTGATCATTTGTAGTTATTACATAAATATAATGTTTATATTTTGTAGAGAATGTTTTGAAGAATAAAGAAGATGATCAAAATGTATTCAAGAAGACTTTTATTCCTCAAAAGTCGCGCTCTAAACAACATAAGTTTGCTCAAAATAAAAATATTCAAAATTGAAATATGATATCTGATAGGAGGCTACAAAAGATGATAATCAAATTGTGCTATCAACATATTATGTGACTAGTTGTTGAAAAGCAATTAATGCATCGTTAAATGTTGATTTAGACCTTTCACCAACAAATGAAGACGGAAGATCATTGTAAGACAACGAATATCAAAGACCATCACCTATAAATAGAAGGGAATTATGACACGAAGTAGATACCTGCTTCAAAAGAAAATCTTCAAGTGATTCTTTGATTTCAAAAAATTTTCTTTGTATTTTTTTATTTATGTAAAAAACTCTCAACATCTAGCATCTCTGAGAGTTTAACTCATAAACATGAGTTATATTTGTTTGGTATAAACGTTGAGAGTCATATAAGTTCATCTTTTTTATATACTTGTGAGATTAAGGTAAAAGTGATTTGTTAAAGAATACTTGTTGTTGTAGTTTGAAAAGGCTCGTAAACACTACTTGTTGTAAAGTCAAAAATGACTTGGTAAAAAAATACATATAACTTGTTAATATGGTGAAACGTAGTGGTTTGTCAAAAATTAGACATAGCCTTAGTGGTAAAGATAAATAACTATAAAATTTCTTCTATTCTCTTGTTATTTTCTTTTTTATTAATAACTAGGAGAATTATTGTTTTTGTTTATTAAAAATAGTTTGATAATTAGTTTGTTCATTGTAAAAATATTTCCTTTTGTCTTTGATTATAAAAAACATACAATCTTTTTGTTGTTTGTTTTCTATGAAAGTTTTTGAAAATTTTAAAAACATAATTCAATTGCCTTTCTTATATTTTCTTCTTGCTTTACACATATGTATGCTCTTCAACATTACCACGCATGCATCACCTTATCAGTCATGGTCAATGATTATATCTTAAATTATACTTTTATTTCCTGTCATCTTTAATTGAATTGTCATTTTATACATATGATTTAGTTAACATAATTAAATAATTTAATAAGCATTTAGAAAACTTGAAATAAATCCATAAAGTGAATCAAATATTCACTAAAAATTAAAATTAACCTATGCATGACTCTCTAATTCAGCTTTTTTCTAATTGTTAAGATACATAAACAAAATTTATTTTATACAAACTTTTAACTTAATCTATCTTTTTAATTCATCTTATTTTCTTCTCTTATAAATATTTAATTAAAAAATTCATTTAAACTAGGCCATGTATATAATACTCTTTCTGTGTTCTAATTAATCTCTAAAATTATAATTTTGTATCACTTTATAGTTCCTAACTAATTAACTTACAAAACGCAATTACTTATTCTGTTTGGTGGTAAAATGACAATAAAAAATGAAGTGTAAAAGGAGTAAAATAAATGATTTTGTGAAACGTTAGAGACCGAATTGATTGAGGCTTGTGATGCTGAGAACTAATCCCAATTTTCTTTTATTTTTTATGGTTAAATAAAGAAATTGGGGTTGCAAAAACTGGTGATCACTACCAAAAGCTCTGAGTGCATGCCGTTTTTCCTCTTTCTAGCATCCTTTGGCAACGGGGTATATTGGACTACTTATGCACTCATCCCTTTTGATCCATTCATTCATGTAAGAAAAACAAAATAACAATCCTTCCTTTCATGTTTTTATCTATCTTGCCAATATATAGTTCAATAGAGCAATTAAGATGTATTTCACCCTTCATATATGTTATGGAGATCGAATAGAACAAAGGAGTATAATTATTAATCGTATTTAAATTTCCAACTTGAGCAATCACCATCTTAGATATTTACATTACATAGTCAACCTTGCTTAAGTTATGGCAATGTCTACTCTAGTTTTGTTCTGTTTCTCTTAATTTCTTTTGTTACTATTTCAGAGGAATCCATAAGTGGCAAGTAGCCTCTGGCATCATGGGGCAATATAAATTTATAATAGCACAGTGATATAGAAAATAAAAATAAAAAATAGAAAACCCAGCTTATAGGAAAAGACCAAGCAAGAGTCACCAATACAGAGAATACCAACATGAACCACAAATACGAAATTACGATTGCTTTACATCTCTGGATTTCAAATTTTTTTTTTTTTTTTGGCTCGTTTTGGGAGGAAATTGCTCTATATTCCTCATAGTGATTCACAACTTTGTAAGAGCACTAATGATATATATTTTAACACACTTCTAATCTATGAAGCTTAGATACTTAGTAGGGTACGGGTTTGATACAAAATGAACATGGGAATATGGCATTTTTTTAAAATTAAAAATACAATACATCTTAGATATGTTAATAAAAAATTAGATATAGATATAGAATATTGATAAAGAAAAAGACAGTGACCATTTGACATTAATTCATAATTATAAAATAGGTATTTGTGATAATAAAAAAAATAAAAAACAACTTTTTGTTCATATCAAACAACAATACTTGACAACACTAAATACCATAACCATTGCAAAGAGACCTAAAATCTAGAAAAGGTGACCCATTGCTGTTGACAAAGAAAACTAACTTAAAATTTAAGAAACAGAACCTTCACAAGAAAAACTTTTGTTGGAAGAACTTGTAAAATCATTATCATCTTATGCTGTTATGTTCATGTTTTGTAAAGAAAAAGCTTCCTTCGTCTTTTGTTTATGTATGGGACCTTCTCTAATTTTAAAAGTTTTTAAGTTAAAATATTAAAAAAGTCAAAAAAATTGCTCAAATTATATCAAAATTGTATCTAAGACATCTAAAGTCATATTCAATATATAATTTTAAAAAAAAATAAATACTTTTTGAATACCTATGAACACATATCAATGTTTAATATCTATACTTTTCCATTTTTGAAGTATTCAAACTTTATAGCTTCTAACACTCTCTTTAACTAAAATTGATTAAAAATTATTAAATGACTAACAAGATTTATTAAATAAAAAATGAAAATCACATTTTTTATTTTTAGCAAATAAAAAATATTTTAAAGAATATCTTATTAACAATTTTCATTTTAATATCATCTTCCATACATTAACTAACTGATCCTCCACCATGGCAGTGCATTCCTAAATCATGGGGATATTTAAAGCCTATATGAGTAAATCATGACACATAGAAGAAGCATTATTCTTTGTAATGAGAGACATAATCTGACGTAAAAGTGCAGTTTGAGATCGGATGGATCCAAAACCCCACTTCGACAGAAAGAGCTTAATTAATCCGCTTCACGTTCCACCAACAACAGTAAGAATTAATAGATATTCCACCGACTCTTCCCTCGTATCTATACACACAAATGACACTAAAGTTGCTCAAAGGTAGCTAATACCTAGGTAGGTACATAGGAAGCTAGATATGGCAAAAGCAACCTTGAAATTGGGTCATTTATAGTGCAGAAAGTAAGAAAGGTTGCATGCTGAATCATGAACTATACTAAAATCGGTAAAATCGTTCTCATAGTTCCTACCCCATGTTGTGTGGTAGAGTAACTGCTAAGCTCAATTTTCAATTTTGCTTTGTTGGGACGATGAAATAGTTTGAGAAGAAAGAAGTTGAAGAAAACAGAAAATAAGTAAAAAATAGGTAAATTTTTAAATTGTTTAAATAGAAAAAATAGAAAAAAAAAAGTTGAATGTAAGTCTTAAAATTATAATTATCCTTAATAATATATTTATATAGTCTAAAATAAAAAGGTAAAAGTCTCACAATATTTTTTTCATTTTTTAGCTATTCTCTCATCACTTTTACCATATTTGGTAGAGAGAAAAAAATATAGAAAGAAGGAATAAGTAAGTGAAAATGTAAAGAAAAAATAAAATAAAATAAGTAGAGGTTGTTAGATTTTTTTTATTAGCCAATTAAGTGGTACCCAAATTTTTTACACAGATAACCAATCAGCTGCATAAAACTAATGTACAGCATCTATGTCTCTAATAATCATTCCCTTTCACATGCATAATCAGTCCATATTCCCATTATATTTACCCAGCTGCAGCATTTATGCATCATTTTATATAGCTCTCTGAATTAGAAAAGAAACAGAGTAGAAGTTTATTTTGAGATTATTTGATTTAATAATAATAATAATAATAATAATATAAGAAAAGAGTGTCTACGCTAATCCATTTTGATTTGGGAAAGGGAACACAGTTCATTTTGCGAGTGGGTGGAGTGTTGTATAATCGATTTTGGGGGAATGAGTGTCAGATAATCTTTATGCTGTAGAAAATAATCGGTTATGTTGTACACAACAAATTATGTGTTGCAACTTCTCTGTTCACTTCTGCACAAACATGCTTGTTTTTGTAATAAAATTAAAAATTATGTCCCCTCCTTCATTTCTCTTCAAATTCCTGCACTTTTATAACACTAAATAATGAAAGAACTCCAAGATTTCTTCAATTCGTCCTTCCTCCTTCTCTCTCTCCTTCACTTGTATGCTACCAAACAAAAGGCTTTAGAAGAGATTTTTTTTTATATGAATTTCACCGCAATATTTTCTCTTCCCTCATTTTTCTCCTCTTCTAAATAACTAAAAAAATTATTCTCTTCACATTTCTTTTTCACCCATTTATCTCTTGTCAAAATTTTGTGAAACAAACAATGTATCTATGTATGTTTCATATGTCCTTATTTCTTTTTACGACTTTTCCATAAATGTTATGCTGATGATAATTATATAGAATTTATGGCAGGTTGTATTCAAATAACCACGTAATTAATTTATTCAAAGAAAATCTAATTTAGTTGATAATAGTAAGTTTATTTGCAATTATGCATAACAACATGCAGTTATTGTCTTTCTACATCCTAATCACCACATCATAGTAGCATTGAAAGAAGGTTTTGAAGTTGCAAAGTGTCCTTATTTTCTAGCCTTCAATTAAATAGAAACCAATTAAAAAGGGTTCTGTTTTCGTTGTAAAGGTCATTAAATAAATCATCATACAAGAAAGTGATCAGAAACAGAATATCATACATATTTTATTATAAAAGGAAAAAAGACTAACTGAATGGGAATCTAAACGAAACAGCATGTTGCTTTACTAGGCGTAGGGTTATACCTACCCTTAAAGCTAATCCGACAGTAAAGTGAATGATTAGTTGATAGTGATACACCCTCCAAATTATGCCCCATTGTACTCTGTCTTGGCTCGTGGTTTGTAAGTGAGCACGATAACAGGGAGACAGGTAGAGAAAGGGAAAATGCCCACATACAGAAATTTTGACTTGATTTGATTTCTTAACTTTGTAAATGTTCTGGTACATGCATGTTTATATATATGAACGGAAAAGGATCCTTTGATCATTTGATGGATATTCTCTTAATAACTAAAAATATTAAATATGCCACGCTTATATATACTTATATATACAGAGAGAGAGGTAGGTAGTTACAAAAATTCATATGATCTTTGTTAGGTTGAAATTCAATATGAAATTGGTCCTTTTTATTAATGTAATTCGCATCTCATGATATACTTTGACAATATAATGACTCCTAAAAATTATAAATTTTTCTCGTCAAAAATATAATTTTTTAATGTAATGATATACGAATAGGTAATTAACAGTGTCATAACTGGTTAAGGAACATTAAACTCATCTTATAAAATTAATGATTTTAATTACTTGAAACAATAAACATTGGATGACTTGTATAATTTTGGATGACCTATCATTTTGATATAATTTACTACCACTTAGACTTTTAAAAGTATTAACATTTTAAAAAAGTGTTTGAAAGTGTAATTTATTTATCATTTTAGTCTTATGGTTAAAATAATTTTGTTAAAGTTAATGTTTGTGTCTAGATGACATATTATTAACGTACATGGCAATTGACTACAGATACATAGATAATATGAGATAATCCAATGTATACATGGTAGTTGATTATATACATGTGACAATATAGTCAAAAACTAAAATATTTAACACTGTCTAATATTTATACTTTTCTATTTTTTAAGTATTTGAACTTTATAGCTTTTAACATTTTTATTAGTTAAGATTTATTAAAAATTATTAGATGACTAACGAGAATCATTAAATAAGAAATGAAATTCATAATTTTTATTTTTAACAAGTAAAAAATATATTAAAGAGTATTTTGCTAACATTCTCATTTTGTAATATCATCTTCCACACATTAACTAATTGATCCTCCTCCGTGGCACTTTTTGTTAAATCTATAAAAGTAATAAAATTTTAAAAAGATTTTTAAGGTGAAATTTCTTTATCACTTTAATCTTTCTATTAAAATAATTTTGTTAAAGTTAATGTTTGTGCCTATGGAACAATTGATGATGTACAAATATAGATAACATGTGACAATCTAATGCACAGATCATAACTAATGATATACACATGATAGTTTACTTAACTACCAAAATGATAGTAACTAAAATGTTACCTATCATTTACCCATATAAAGTTAGCCACCATGTACATACTAGATTACCCCGATATCATATATTCATGTGTACACCGTCAATTATCATATAGACAAATAACATATCATATAGGTACAAACATTAACTTTAATAAAAAAAATTTACTACCAAAATTAAAATTATTAACAAATTACACACTACTACATATAAGATTTTTTGTAACATTTTATAAATAACATTTGTAAAAATATTTTCATTACTTGTTAATATTACAAAACATCTATATTAATAATATTTTAAAAAAGTTGTCTTTTTATTAAAAAATATTGCTAAAAATATTATGATAATATATTAACAACATTTTTTATGATTTGACAACATTAATTAAATATTATTAAAAATATATTTTGTTGTAACGCCATTTTCATAGATTTTTTTTAAAAAATTTAATACTTTCATATACCTAAATTTAAAACCTAAATAATCACTTTACACTTTTATAGTGTAAAGTGATTATTTATAGTATATTTTTTAGAAATATTAATTATACAATAATTCATATAATAATTTATATAATAATATTTTTTATGTTTATCTTTATAATATATATCATTTATTACATATGATGGAGATAAAAAAAAAAGTTAAGTTGAAATTATTGTATATATATTACGTTTCAGTTCTATAACATACTTTATTTTCGATACAAACTCTTTATTTTTTAACCAATATTCTTTAATAACTCATTAATAGAAATGGACTTTAGGAATATATTAGGCAATGAATTTGAATACAATAGGGTGCAATGACAATTCTCTTTCAGAATACAATAAATTCTTTTATAAAGTTTACTCACAATTAAGTTTAGTTTACATAATATTAAATTTCTCAATTCTCTATATGCATAAGAAAGAAGGAAAGTGATTTGAATACTCAAAATCTATTGATTTCTCTGTTTCTGTTATTTTTTTACGTATCTCTGTTATATGTTATACTTTTTTTTTTTACATGTACAATGTTTTTATTTATATAATCTTATACATTTTGGTGAAGAGATAAACTCTTCAAAGAAACACATACATTCTTTCATCAAAGAATACGCACATACATGGAAAAAAAAAATATATAATACTTCACACCTGCACTTTTGCATAAAAGAACATATACTTTCATGAGGTGATTAATTTTTTTATGATTATATCTTTCTATGAATAAAAATATATTTTCATGAAAGCTAGAATACAATCTTTTATTAATATTTAAAAGCTCTCACATCGAAATTGGGTAGCATTGATAAGGATTCGCCAAGTGCAAAACCATGGCACGAAATGAATCAGTTCCAAAGTTCCCAGTGCCTACTAGTACGATCATGTTTAAGAAATAGATTTTCTAATTCTTGAATTGAACCTTTGGATGATGAAGTCACCTTGATGTAATTTAACTAGTGTCGACAAGTTAGCAGTACTAACTTGGCACCGGCACTGTTTTTTTTTTTTTTCCCTGAAAAGTTAGCACTAGTAATGACACAGAAAGAATGCGATCAGATGTTTGGACCCATGCGAATACATTGAAGGCAACTGGGCTTAATATTGTTGGCGTGAGGTTCTATACCTTAGTGGAGGGTCATGGGCTTGTCCCATCATTTGAGTAAAAAAGATAGAATATGTACCACATCCACTATCAATATCATTATAATCATATATAACTATCAGTGCTAATTGATACCATACCCGTTTTAATTTTTTCTTTTTTAATTTGAATAATCCTTATCGAAAAAAAAAACTTAATCCGTTAAAATATTGAAATCTATTTAAAAGATTAATCATTCTTAATGCATGTTTTTTTATACATAAAACGAATCTAAAAATAAAATTAATTATTAATCATATACACCATATTCACCATGACCATTCTAATTTATTATCGACAGAAGTAAACAAGTTAAATATTTCAACATATACACGTCTCCAACGACAATTTTTTCTTCTCAAATAAAGAAACACAAGAAACACATTTCTCTCGGAATAGCAAATCACGCCCCACCAATATATCTTGGTAAGTTTAGTGTATGCTAGATCAACTGAAGCTATTTAACTATATATCTATTCTTATTCAACACAACATATCTCTAGAAGTTTTTCATTTTACACATTTGTACTCAAATGAAATTGTAACATATTCCAGTGGCAAGAGGTGTATGAATGTTAGGAGGAACAACACAGAATCATGAGTCTTCCACAAACTGCAACTAGCCCTCCTCCACATCTGTATCCACAGGAACTTCAGCTTAAGCTTTACCAAGCCTTCATATTCTCAATTCCTATACTCTTTTCCATCATTCTCTTTCTCTTGTTTTACTTGTTCTACCTCAAGAGGAGAGCTTCCTCTCTCTCTTCCTCACCCCACTTGCTTCCCAGGACCATTGCCAATCAACCAACCACCACTCAATATCATTCCTCAGTAAGTAACACTCTCTTAGTCTTATCTTATCCACTCTCTAACACCAAACACAGGGAAATTAAATATTTAGATGTGTTTGCTTGCTTCTTGCACTGCACCATCCTTTATAAGTGATCAATTAAATAATCTAAAATTCCCCTCTCTTGCCAATTCCACAGCCTTGTCGTTTGGATCTGACCCTCCAATTTCTGGATAAACTTCCAAGAATTTTATTTGATGAGGATTTGCTAGCAAGGGATTCACTGTAAGTCAATCATTTTTATTTATTTTTTTATTTTTTTTGTATTTTCACCTGTACAGTTGTTGCTGTTGGTTTCTTTTTCAATTCTGTTTTTATCCTCTCTCTCTCTCTCTTGGTCATCGGTTTAATGTGCCTTGATGTTTATCCATTATGCAAGGTGTTATACAGTACACAATTTGGATGTATGTTGTTTCATGTTGTAATTTTACCTCTCAGCGTGTCTATTTTATGTGATGGTTAAAATTATTCTCAACGAATGTGGTTCTTGGAAAGCTGAAAAAATTGGTCAGCAGAATGTTGAATTCACATATTATTTAGAATATTTAATGGCAACCACTATTTTCATGAAAAGTAGTAGATGGAAAGAAAGTAAATAAGATAAGTAGAATATTTGAAAAACGGTTTTTCTTTTTCCTTTTCTTCTGGCACCAGCTGAGAAAATAACTTGGCATATATGAAAGTGTCTAATTTCTTCACACCTAGCTAGAATTAATCAAGTCATAAAAAAATAGAGAAATTATGCACGTGTAACCCCAAGTGGATGGTAACAACCAAAATCTCAACGATAGGTACTGATTATATCTTTTGTCAGAGAATTTTCAGTAGACAAAGTGCTGGATAGCACTTTGGAAGCTCTGTCTTGGATTCCATGTGCTGGTCCCCTCCTTTTCCATGTTTCAACATTTGATTTGATTTAATATATTGATATCCATCAACATTCACAAGAACTTGTTCATTGGGATAATTAAATAAAGCTGTGACATAGTTTGCTAAGAGATGTTTGTATGTTGATGACAATTATGAAACAGATGTTGTGTTTGTCTTGGGGAATTTGAGCTGAAAGAAGAGGTGCTACAGATACCTTATTGCAAGCACGTGTTCCACTTCGATTGCATACATCACTGGCTGCAATCAAACTCCACTTGTCCACTTTGTAGATGTTCCATCATCCCCACTACCAAGTTCCTCAATCCAGCACCGCCTATTAATATTATATCAGACCCACCCCAGCATGGTGCTATCATTTCGGACTCCCCATTACAAATTCTATCATTGCCACCTCAGCCACAAGATCATGAAGTTGGTGCTTCCTCAAATGCTGCTAATTTGTCAAGGGAATGATACACATTAGGTTGATTATAATAATGGCAAGGCCATTAATTAATTTGAAGATGGGTATTCAGCTACACATCAAGATTATGTAGCTGTCTACATTTAAGAATTAAACCAACATTTCATGATATAAAATTTTTCTTTTATCCTTGTATTTCTACATTGGAATATTCAGTTAGTTTGTGGAATGTACAACACAGCTTCTCTTGTCAATTGTCATGACCTTTCTGGATTGGCTATTCAATAACCCCAATTACACAATTTGTGAATTTTCTATTCCAAGAAGAGAAAGTGTAGAAGTGTAAGTAATTGAGAGTAGCTAGCAATAAAAAGGCATCAAGAGTATTTGTTCAGTATTACTTTGTTGTGTCTTGTAAGCATATGCTATGAATTTGCGTTTCGTTTATACTACTCATGTGCCAAAAAAATGATGACTAAGAAAAGATAGCAGATATATTTATCTTGTCACTTTACTGAATCCTAGGTTGCTATAATGAATATAAATAATTCCGGCAAAGCTCATTTGCAAGAACTACTGCCATAGTACTTAGTACAAATGAAAATCATTCATGTTAGTCTTTCATTCCTCAGTCAAAGATTTGCCACGAATTTACCCTGCCGAAATCAATGATAAACATTTTGAAAAAATTATCAAGTCCGTCCAAATAGGGTCCCGCAAGGGTGAAAAGCTTTTACTTTTGGACATATAAAAAGAAAAGGTGAAAGGGATCCCAACAATAGAGTAATAATAAGCATTCACGCTCATTATAAAACCTTACTTAATCTTATGTAATCCACTGGATAACGCTTAATGTTTCTATATGTTTACATAAATGATTGAGACCTTATATTTTAACTCACTTTTTATCCTCTAAAAAACCTCACTTTTCCTATACTATCCCCACATCTCTTCTTTTATGACAAAAAGAAAAACTATTTATATTTTCTTTCAATATTTTTTATTTTAAAGAAAGGTGTAAGAATAGGATGAAGTAAACAAATGCGAAAGAAACATCTTTTTAAAAAACTTATTTACATTATATATGAACATAGTTCAAGTACGTAGAAGTTAGAACTTTCTTTTCCCAATTAGAAAATATCATTTCCTCTGGTCTTTTTGTTAAGACATTTTCAACAATAATCACACATGATAACAGTATAAAATTAAGTTAATTTTATTATTTTTTATAAAAATTGTTACTAATTTATTAATTTTACTTTAATTAATCATCATTCAATTATAATGCACTACTATTAAAAGACTTTATTTTCATAATATGAAACCAAAATACTCATAATATTTAATAAGAACACATAAAAAAACAAAAAAACACTTTATAAAAATTATAAAATATCTTATATTAAGGATCATAATTATTTTTTAAAATTATGTCATATAAAAAAATCATAAGAAGTAATTAATAATTATATTGATTCACTAATTTATTTTATTTTATTTTCACTGCATTTTTTAATACATTTTTTCCTTTATTTTCTTATTACGTCACTTGTCATATTTATATTTTTATTTTTATTTTTTCCCTCAATCTACATGTACCCCAAAATGTGGTGTATGTTATTAACTACTCAAGAGATATCATGCTCACATAGTCTCTGTCAAACACCTAATTTTGTGGGGATCGCTAAGCACATGAGAAAGTACTAAATGATTCCATTTGCAAGCAGGAAACACGGTTTTCTCTTCATCATTCTACCACTTTTGAAGCGTTCCCAACTCACAAAAGACGAAGTAGAGGCCTCAAGCAAGGATGGGATCTTGATCTCCATTTGCTATTAATTATAAAAAAAATTTAAATGCACAAATTTTAACCTTTCAAAACATTTTATTTTGTATTAAAATAAATCATAAATTTTGCTATAAAATATTTCTCACCATTTGATGGAAAATTGAATCTTGTGCGGTTCAGTCTTGTAAGAAGAATGGTTCTAAACACTTGAAAAAGATACAAATTCCATTATGGATCATGAAAGATAGCCAACTGAAATATTGTGAATATGGCCAAGGAGATAAACATAATTACAAATATCCAAATTGTGAATAATAAAAAGAAACTTAATATCGATCATTGTGAAGATGAGGAACAGAAATAAAATAGTATCCGTATGTAAAACGATGAGGACCAGTAAGTTAAAAAAAAAATGTGCGCAAATTGAGTTCATTTTATTACATAAAAGAAATAATATTTGTAACTATTAGGATCGATCCAGAGGTTTAATAATATGTATAAAATTATAAGTTCTAACATCATTACAACTAATATTGTACAAAAAAAAAGTCGTCTATGAGACCGTTACATTTGAG
Source organism: Pachyrhizus erosus (assembly GCA_026544285.1). Taxonomy (NCBI): domain Eukaryota; kingdom Viridiplantae; phylum Streptophyta; class Magnoliopsida; order Fabales; family Fabaceae; genus Pachyrhizus; species Pachyrhizus erosus. The sequence continues at coordinate 1,573 of JAMLFT010004272.1, read as the reverse complement.
ATTTTTTTAATTACAAAAATAACAGTATTTTTATATTATTTTTCATCTTAACAATTTTATGCAAGAAATAGTAAAAATAATACAAAATTATTTTTACTGTTTTTTATATAATGTTTTACATCACTTTTATATGAATTTTGAAAAGTAGAAAATAAAATAAAAATAATGTAACATTTTTGTAATTAAAAATAAAAATAAAAATTATTTTATTAAATTAAATATTCTGTAAAATTTGAATCTATCAATTTATTATGGAATGAACTTTTAGACGAGCTTTGACTGGACGCTACTTGGAGGCCCAATAGCCTCAAAGTGAGCCTACTCGTTGGGAGACTACTCTCAATGTCAAGGACAAACAACATTTGACGATCCTTAGATGGTAATGCACATTGTATACAAGGAAGTTGCTGATTATAAGGTACACCCAAGTTAGTCAACACTTTGACATAATCAAGAGCACTTACCACCATGTTAAAAGTTTAAGTAATGTCGAAGTGGATCGGTTGGTCATTATGAGGTTAAATGGTGATATATTATTAATTTTGGTTTTTTCTACATAAATAACATGTTTCCCATTTTTTTTAATTTGTATATCAAAACATTATTAGGAGTAATATTTTCATTTCTCACGCTTAAAAATAAATAAAAATTATATCAGAGTCAAGTGATTATGAAAGGTTACTTAATTCAAATATGTTTTATCAATTAAAATCTAGTTTTATGGTTAAAATTTGATGTTATTTTTTAATTTCAAAATTATTTTGAAAGATCTTTCAAGTGATATAATGAGCATGTAGCAATCACACATGAGAAGTATAAAAGAAAAGGAAGACAACATGTAAAAATTATACTAGCACACCTACAACCCTTATACTATATCCAATCCTTACAATTGTAGGATTTTCACTTATAATAAACATTAAATACAAAGGTATTTTTTCTTTTGAAATCTCCTTAAATTTTCTTAGTATTCTTCTCAATCCTCAACGAGTTGTTTCTCAATTCAATATTCTAAACCTTTACAAGCCCCACTCAATATTCTTCTAACTTTTCCAAACCCTTCAACCAATATTCTCATGGCCTTTGGAGACCCTTCAATTAGTATTCCTAATCTTTGAAAGCTTCCACTCAATCCAAGTTTTCTTTCACAATTCTCTCTAGGCTTAACATTGAGTAGCTACCTATTGTTGGCACTTACAACAACTTTGTCGTGTTCACCAACAACTATAGAATCAATAATCTCCTAATTGCTCTCGCGAGTTTTCCTCTTGCTAGGGTCTCTATTTGGACAAACTCAAACACACCCTTCACTAAGGATCCTCAAATCTAAGAAATTTGTAAATAATCTTTTAGATAGATAAGGTATGATTCTTTAAAAAAATGTATTTAATATATTTTTTAATTTTGTTTCCACATATCAAAATTAAATTATATATATAAAAAAATTATATTTTTATTTTTCCCTTTTATTGTTTTGTGTGTTCACGTGTGTTTAATGTAACATCCCATTTTCTAAATTAATAAAAATATTATTGTTTCAAATATAAATAAAGTAGTTAGTTAGATAATAGGA
>JAMLFT010004271.1:0-19987 GCA_026544285.1 Pachyrhizus erosus | reverse complement strand
AATCTTTTATGCCATTAAAACTTCAATTTTATATTTTTAATAAAAATTAATAAATATTTAATTAATTTAATTATCAATTATAATTATTAATTTTATTTTATTTTATTTTATTTTAATTAATTGTATTAAACTTAAACTCATTAACTATTTATTTTGAAACTCTAATTATTAAGTTCATATAAATATTGTTCTTATTCACTAAATTGTTCTTAATTTTTTCATTTGTCTTTTATTGACTAAAATTAATTGATTTTTTTTTATTGAAATTGATAAAAATTTAATCATATCCTAATTAATTTTTTTATTTAATATTTTAATTTATCATATTTATCTATCTCTTAATTAATTATTCAATGTTTAATAATTTAATTTACTATTTTTTAAGTTATTACACTACCTATAAATATTATCACTATTATTATTTCTAGTATTTCTAGTATTGAATGTTTAAAGTGTTCAGTATGGTCAAACTAATTTATAAAGATACTTTTATTGTAAGTTTTTATATAAGAACTTAACTAGTTCTTATGTCATTCTTGTAGAATGGATTTTTCTACAAATTCTTTTAAAAAATGTTCTCAACAAAAAAACAACTAATAAGGGAGAAAAAAAATAAAAAAAAATATTAAAAATAAACAAAAACAAATAAAAGGCTGTCCGCATTATAAATTTCATAATTTAAACAAAAATTATTAGAAATTCTTAATCACATGTGACATTAAAAAACCTAAAAAAAAATGTGTTAAGAATTCAAAATGATTTCTAACATTAGAGACGACTTAAGTTATTAAAGTGATTATACTAAATATATTTATTAACATTACAAATTTATACGTGCTTATTGTCTCCTCAAGTTAAATTTTTTAAATCTATCCCTAATCACAACTTTCAACAATAATTTAAACACTTCAACATTAAATCATTCAATTTATCTTTATGGTATGAAAAAACTCACTGTAATTTAACTAATTTTTTATTATAAATTTTAGGTACATAAAAATTTACTATTCTTTTAATTCTTAAATATTTTAAAATTTTTATTTTTAATCCTTTATTTTTTTGAACTAAAAAAAAAATCTTACCAACCACTTTTTTTTTCTTAGTTGTATATCGACCTGCTTGTTCGCTCCTCAGAGCAACCAAATCCAAATTCTTTTCCTTCTACTTCTAGATCCATCGTTGACCAACTACTCTTCCCGCACTTCCTTCTCCGCCGCGACTCGATCCCTCCGCTTCTCCCTTCCACCGTGGAGCCACTGCCTCCATTGCGCCTCTCCGCTCACTCTTCGTCCTCGGATCAGAGCCATCGCTCCCGCCATCAAACACTTCCACCGCGAAATCGCTACCATGGGTGATTCACTCCTCCTTTCACTTTTTGAAGCGTTTATTTTATTGACCTCATATTTGTTCTTCATTTCCGTTTTTACACTAAACCGTCATCTAACCGTACATAGTCATATAAGATAAGATCGTTGACTTTTATAATAGTTATCTATAATTTTTTTATTTATAGATAGTGTAAAAACTTGTCATCCGATAAATTGAGGATTTATTATTTAGTAATGTATCAACGTTTGGTTGGAGGAGTGGTGTGATTTGCAATATCTTATCTAGCTGTCATTGTCTGAATTTATTATAGCATGTGATCAAGTTTCTAACGTCTAGTACTGAATTTTGTGTTCTGATTATTGCTCATTTCAGCCAATGAAAATCCTTTCAACGGAAACTTGACGAGTCTCCCCAAGCCCAGTGGTGGCGAGTATGGAAAGTTCTACAGTCTTACTTCTCTCAATGATCCGAGAATTGGTAATTTGCTAACTTGGCCTAGCCTGAAGTTGTTCATGGTTTGAGTCATGTTATCTGTTAAATGTAATGGAGTCTTGATTAAGTATGTGTTTGGATTGATGTTGAGTTGAACTCACCATGATTTTTGGAAGCAACAAATAGTTGCTTCTGTGGTGAACTCATTGTGACTTTATCTATTTATTACGTCTGAAAATCATGGTCACAACCAATCGACACACATGAAAATACATGATGTTGGTCATTTCATGTTTGTAGTATCTGTGTCGCTTGTGACAGTTGTCTTACTGATGGTATCAACTTTATGCCTTTATAACAGACAGGTTACCATACTCCATCAGAATTCTTCTTGAATCTGCCATTCGTAATTGTGACAATTTTCAAGTTACAAAAGAAGATGTCGAGAAGATTCTCGACTGGGAAAACAATTCTACAAAGCAAGTTGAGATTCCTTTCAAGCCTGCTCGTGTTCTCTTGCAGGTATCTTGTTAACTTCTGGAACCTTGATACAGTGAAATAGTTAGGGATGGGTGATACTGAGTAATATGTTTTGTTCTTTTGAACTTCTTTCCTCTCCCCAGGATTTTACTGGAGTCCCGGCTGTTGTTGACCTGGCTTGCATGCGTGATGCTATGAATAAGCTTGGCAGTGATTCAAATAAGATAAACCCTCTGGTATTCATCTTTCTTATCACTAGCATATGTTCTGTATAAATTCTTTGGCCACAGTCACTGAAGAGATTTCAAAGTTTTAACTACACATCAGGGAGTCATGCATGCACCTTGAACTCATAGTTACTCTTGTAATACTTCATCTTATTTGTTATGCACAGTAAAAGAAGTTTTAAATCTCCTGCATTTAAGAAAAGTTAGCTTTTAGCTAGATGTAACACCATTTTTGCCATCTTTACTACATATCTGCTAAAAGTTTTGCAATTTATAGTATCTGAATATTTTCCAATACATAGTTGCCCTAGTTTATTGTTATAGCTTTTGGTGGAGTTTGGCAATCTTCAAAATAAGGATAAGAACTAATCAAGATAGAACTAGATTCTTAAATTATCAAATTATACTTATATGTCTAAAATTTGATTAATCTATTGACAAATATTGTTTGGTGAATCATTTTTGTTGTTTTAGATAGTAGAGGGTTTTTAAACTTCTTTTAAATAAGATGTGATGGAAACACTTTTAAACTAGATTGACTGAAAAGTACTTCAAAGTTTGAGTGACTACCCACACAAAATTTGTCAACCAACTTCATTTTCTATGGAGTTATTGGGTTTTAAGAGTTTGAGAAAATGCCATTTTAGACATGTTTTCCGCATATACTTTATGCTTGTTGGAAGTGGTTCTGACTTCTGAGCTATAATCATGGACAGGTTCCTGTTGATCTTGTCATTGATCATTCAGTTCAAGTTGATGTTACAAGGTCAGATAATGCAGTGCAGGCCAATATGGAGCTTGAATTTCAGAGAAACAAGGAGAGATTTGCTTTTCTTAAATGGGGGTCAACTGCATTTCGTAACATGCTTGTTGTTCCTCCTGGGTCTGGTATAGTACATCAGGTAAGTTTGGAAACAAGATGCAAAATTATTTCATGGAATTTAATTGTTCTTTTTATCATTAATGTTGGGGACGTGTGTTTTGATGTCTTGAATTCCAGGTCAATCTTGAATATCTTGGAAGGGTTGTATTCAACAATGAGGGCCTACTCTATCCTGACAGTGTGGTTGGGACTGATTCACATACAACTATGATAGACGGGCTTGGTGTTGCTGGATGGGGAGTTGGAGGTATTGAAGCTGAGGCAGCAATGCTTGGTCAGGTAAATTACCTTGTGATCATCATATATAAACATGTAATGTGTTGACTGACAATCTTGATTCCATTCAAAACACTACTGGTTAATGAATTTTGATGGCATTTATGACTCTCTTGAAGTGCTTGTTTATTTGCTTTATCTTGAAGTGTGATGATTGAATTGCTGTGTGCTATGATACTTAACAGCCTATGAGCATGGTTTTACCTGGTGTTGTTGGATTCAAGTTATCTGGAAAACTACGCAATGGTGTTACAGCAACAGACTTAGTTCTAACTGTGACTCAAATTCTCCGAAAACACGGTGTTGTGGGGAAATTTGTTGAATTTTATGGTAATTAAGTTCTCAAGGCCTAGTGTTGCATGTTTTTTTCCCTCCTTTGTTCAACTTACATCGATTGTCCTGGCTGATTAACAGTTATTTGTTTTGTTCTCTAGGTGACGGTATGGGTGAATTATCTTTGGCTGACAGGGCCACTATTGCCAATATGTCTCCTGAATATGGTGCCACCATGGGCTTTTTCCCTGTGGATCATGTTACATTACAATATCTCAAGTTAACAGGAAGAAGTGATGAGACTGTAAGTACCATATGTCAACTCATTTATTATATGCTGATGTGAAGTTAATGTTGATCTATTGATCTTCATTTTGTCTGGATACAGGTGGCAATGATAGAATCTTATCTCAGGGCAAACAAACTGTTTGTTGACTATAATGAGGTAATATTAGTAGAATGCCATTGCCCTATACACTCATCCTTTTTAACTAAATGATGTATGCATACATATATGTTGGAGGTATAGAATGCTAATTTATTTTCCATAAATTCAGCCGCAACAAGACAGAGTGTATTCATCGTATCTTGAATTAAACCTTTCCGATGTTGAACCATGTATTTCAGGACCAAAGAGGTCAGATCCTGTATCCTTTATGTTTTCCCCTCTATTGCAATGTAGGTTTTATTTCAACTTCTATTCTATTATCAATATAATAGTTCATACTAAATGATATTCTTTGTAGACCACATGATCGAGTGCCATTGAAAGAAATGAAGACTGATTGGCATGCTTGTCTTGATAGCAAAGTTGGGTTTAAGGTTAGTAATAATAATGTGATATTCAAAAACCTTATTTTTGTTCTTATAAGAAGAAAAAATGATCTTGTAATCTGTATGTTGATTGTTGAATTAGCTGTTCATAGTTGTAAGCAAAATTACCATTTTCTACCCATTTTTTATTTATGATAAAATGCTAATTAGGTTCTTATACTCACATTCAGTATGTCTGCTGCAATGGACAAACTAATAACAATGCTCCATTGTCCTTGGTTGTTTACCTGAATTTTCGTAGTTTAAATTGTTAGTTCTGATAAAAATTGGTTTTCCCGCACAAACTTGAATCATTTTGTTAAAATAACTAAAACCATCAAACATCAACATATTTTTATTTTAATGTTTCTTTTAATTGTTTAAATGTTTCACCTGAAATTATTATAAAAAGAAAAAAATGTTTCACACAAATTTAATGTTTCTTCAACTTGCAGATTCAGTGTCATTTGCAAAAACCTTTAGAATATACAAGGTCCATTTTTATAATGTTTCACCAACTCAATCAATGCCTGAAGCAGCAATACTATCTTGCTAATATAATTGGTCTTCAATATCAGTTCCGCTCCATTCACCTGTTCATTATATTTATTAACTTTTGGTGGCTCTAACTAGCTTGAGCACCAAGCTATTGATGACCACATATACGTTTTCTGGCCTTTGAAAAAGTTAAGACTATTGTTCTTTCTTATCTACGACTCATGTTCCTATTTTTGAATTACTTTGTTCTGGGGACCTTAACAGCAGCAATAATGTCAAAGCGTCTATTTGGTTTTATATATGCTTTCTCTTATCCTGTGAACGAGAGTGTTTGGGAGATCCATGTAGATTGCTGGAGGGAATCTCCCACAGTATAAGACATATTTTCTAAATTGTAATTGAACACGCAGAAGTGTAATCATCCATTTTTCGTTGACCATTGTCTGATGAGAACTCTACATGAATATAAGATACTGCATTTCCTAAATGCTTTATTTAAATACAGGGATTTGCTATACCAAAAGAGGCACAAGGAAAAGTTGCAAAATTTGATTTCCACGGACAGCCAGCAGAGCTCAAGCATGGCAGTGTTGTTATTGCTGCAATCACAAGCTGTACAAATACATCAAACCCAAGTGTAATGCTTGGTGCTGGACTTGTTGCAAAAAAGGCTCATGAGCTTGGATTGCAGGTTAGACACTTATAGAATAATATAAAAAATTGTAACAGTGCTACTACTCTCCTTTTCAGGATGAAGTCGTTATCTTCTGGTGTCTGTTTTTGCTTCACATAATAAAAGGAGAAAAATATGTTCTTTTTGTGGTCCGTTTCTTTTCATGATACTAATTGTTTACTGTTTTTACAATTTTCCCAGGTCAAGCCTTGGGTTAAAACAAGCCTTGCTCCAGGCTCTGGAGTTGTTACAAAATATCTACTCCAGAGGTGTTTGTTGCTTCCTATTAGATAACTTATACAGTAATTTGTATTGCAATGTAGTCATTTCCCCTATGCATAATTTAGGGAAAATATATTCTGATTTTGTATTGGTTTCTACTTTTTTGGCAGTGGACTGCAAAAATATCTAAATGAACAAGGTTTTCATATTGTTGGATTTGGTTGTACTACATGTATCGGCAATTCAGGAGACCTGGTTGAGTCTGTTGCTTCTGCCATCTCAGAAAATGGTCATATTCTGTAACAAAATACAATTTCTTGATGATTTCTCTGCAACTTAGTGTTTTTAGATAATTTTTTTCTTTTTTGTAACTTTTAGATATCCTACAAGTTTCCTAGAGACAACTATTAACTTTCTCGCATAATTTTTTTTTTCTTTTTTATACCTTCAGATGCCTCTAGTCTCCTAGACACTTTCTGCTTAATATTTGCCTTGTTGATTTCGTTTTTTGTGTATTCTGATGCAGACATTGTAGCAGCTGCTGTGTTGTCTGGGAACCGTAATTTTGAAGGCCGAGTACATCCATTGACAAGAGCTAACTATCTTGCCTCTCCTCCTCTAGTTGTTGCTTATGCTCTTGCTGGCACGGTATGTATGTCTAATTCATAATCCTAATGTGGATATAATTTGTTTTTGGTTCTTTCTTGCATTGTACATTACATTTTTGTATGTTCTTCTCAATTTTTCTCATAGCAAATATGGTCTTTATTCTGACTTTTTGGATGCTTACATCCAGATGTCTAGTTATGGACTCAAACATACAATAATAACTTAATTACACTTTTGATCTCTTAGGTATAGTAATTGTACAATTGTAGTCTCTCAAATTTCAATTGTGTCAATGGGTCTTTCAGGTATTATAAATATGTGATTTTAGTCCTTCATATTTCAACTGGGCAAATTTACTCCTCCAACTATTACAATTGTGCGATTTTAGCTCTTCAAACATTATAATTGTGTGATTTTAGTTTTTTAAATATTACAATTGTGTGATTTTAGTCCAAAAAATTAATTTTGATTTCATAATTATAAAATTTGAGAAACTAAAATCGCACAATTGTGATATTTGAAAACTAAAGTTGCACAGTTGATATATGTGGGATTAAAATCTCACGTTTGCAATACTTGAAGAATTCAATTAGCACAATTAAAACCTAAGGGACTAAAATTGCACAATTTTGATATTTAAGAGACCAAAAATGCAATTAAACCTACAATAATAGCTGCTTGTGTGCAAATGAAACATTAAGGGTCTGTTTGGTTTGATAAAACATATGCTGTTTTGATTTTTTCCACAAATAATTACAAAAAATGCCACTTTGTTTTTTTTTTTTAAAATTGTACAACCATGGAAAACAATAAAATCCTGTTTTCACTTTTCCTTATACAAATTTTTGACAATTTTGAAAATAAGAAAGGAAAATGCTGAATGTTTTCTCAAATCAAATAAGCCCTAATATTTTGATCTTTGTTTTTGTGTAGTAAACAAGTGCTTGACTTAGAAATTTGGTATTCATAAAATTTTTCCTGACAGTGACAGATAATGTCATATCATGAACTAATAGTATTTCACTTTTCAAAGGTTCTTTTATCTATTGACTATGAGAGGATTATTAGAACCTTCTTTAGTTGGCAGGATGCTTATTTCATTTATTTTTATTAAAATGATGATAAAATCTTTAAGTTGAAAAAATAAAACCTGAAATGTTGTTGAACCTTTTTTTGTACCTTTGGGTCAAACTTCCAGGTTGACATTGACTTTGAGAAGGAGCCAATTGGGACAGGGAAGGATGGAACGAATGTTTACTTGAGGGATATCTGGCCATCTACTGAAGAAATTGCCGAGGTAATTGATGCCGGATTTTGATAGATTAAGGCACACTCAACTTCTGGATTTTTTATTTTATTTTATTTTTTTATGAAAGTAAGGAATTTCCACAAAAACAGCAGATACATCTTAGACACTAGTGGGCTATACTGGTAAGAATAATGAAAAATGCAAGAAAATATCTACCAATTGCAAGAACTGAGTCCAAGCCCACATTAGCTGAAATTTGTATCAGCATTCTCATCTCCCTTATAAATAGATTTGCTGGTTCCTATCCTTCTCTCTCTTTCCATTTCAGTAACTAGTTATCCTCATTGAGATCCTTCATGTGTCCCTTTATTCTTTCTAGTGGAAACCTTTCAAGTCCGAGGCCCTTGACTAATTTGGTCTACCAATATGCCCATACTGACGTACCCTCTACTTGGTGTGAAAAGCAGACTATCAAATTTGCTTATTATAAGAAATTTAATCTAAATATACAATGGTATATATGGAAAAATTAATTTTGGGTGACTTTTATTCTTAGGTTGTCCAATCCAGTGTGTTGCCTGACATGTTCCGAAGTACATATGAGGCTATTACCAAAGGGAACCCTATATGGAATCAACTACAAGTTCCTGCTGACACTCTCTACTCTTGGGACCCCAACTCAACATATATTCATGAACCCCCATACTTCAAGAACATGACCATGGATCCTCCTGGATCTCACGGTGTAAAAGATGCTTATTGCCTGCTGAATTTTGGTGACAGTATAACCACTGATCATATTTCTCCAGCTGGAAGCATTCACAAGGACAGTCCTGCTGCTAACTACCTTGTTGAGCATGGGGTGGAACGCAGGGACTTCAATTCTTATGGAAGTCGTCGGGGCAATGATGAGGTGATGGCAAGGGGAACTTTTGCTAACATTCGCATTGTTAACAAGCTCTTGAACGGGGAAGTTGGTCCAAAGACAATTCACATTCCAACAGGGGAAAAGCTTTATGTGTTTGATGCAGCAACGGTGAGTTATGTCCTACTCAAATATGGCATTTTTGGTTTACTGCTTCAGAGATTTTCAAATGGCAAAACATACTGTCTTTTATATTATGATATTTTCTGGTGCTGATGTTTTTGTGTTTATTTTCAAAAGGCTAGCAGAGAATGTCTTTATGACAAAATCTTTTCAAAATACTCCACATTTCTAACAAATCCATTCACTTCCCTTCATGTATCAATGATCGAGTCTTGTTTATTCAACTAGATAATAGAGACTTCTAACTGTATGCACTGCAAAGCTTGATATTCTGACTAGGGTATGTGAACATTATCTCTTGATTTGGTAGCAACTCTCCTTTAGTGATACGTTGGAGGGTATTATTGTGGCTTTAAATCTGCTGCGTATTGTGCATCAAATACGATTCCCTTTTTTTTCTCTCTTTTTCTAAAGAGAAAAGAGAATTAGTGAATCCCATTGTGCCACAGACAATATGATAGACTCCTTGACCATCATTAATTTTAGTTCCGTTGAGTTGAGTTTCTAATCCCCTGGAATTGTTCTCTCATGGCAGAGATACAAGGCTTCCGGGCAAGACACCATTGTGTTGGCTGGAGCTGAATATGGCAGCGGAAGTTCTAGAGATTGGGCTGCCAAGGGTCCAATGCTACTGGTGAGTTCCTTTATATGCTATAATAACTTGCGAATAAATTGAATTTCTATTTTTCTTTCTTAAAACATAAAGGTATTCCTGGTGGCTGATGACAATTGCATTTCAATAATAGGGAGTCCAAGCTGTAATAGCTAAGAGTTTCGAGAGAATTCATCGCAGTAATTTGGTAGGAATGGGTATTATTCCTCTTTGCTTCAAACCCGGTGAGGATGCGGACACATTGGGATTGACTGGTCATGAACGTTATACGATTGACCTCCCAAGTAAAATCAGCGAGATTAGACCTGGTCAAGATGTGACAGTCGCAACCGACAATGGAAAATCTTTCACCTGCACAGCACGCTTTGACACTGAGGTAATTTAACCTTTTCATCTATTTATTTATTTTTTAAAAATTTTCTTTATGCTCGCATACTAGAGCTACTTGCTCCCGTCATAACCACCCTTGGATTAGTGCGTAACACAACACTGTCGTATTTTCAGGTTGAGCTTGCTTACTTCAACCACGGAGGCATACTTCCATATGTCATAAGGAACCTCATTAAGCAGTGAAGTGAAGCCATTGTCGATGGAAAATTCCAAGGTCGTTGTCACCATATGCCTTTTCAGTTGTAAAATGTGAGAATAATTTTCCGTGAGATGGGAAAAGATCCCTTGACATTTTTTCAAGTTTATTAGTTGTTAGACTAGTAAACAGTGATTAATTTGATTGTGCGATTACTCTGCCCCTTGAAAATGGGGAAAATTGTGTAAGTCGACGTGAAATGTGAACCCTGCCGATTGCGCGCGGTACTCGGTTTGCTAAAGACAGTGTTTAGGTAGTGAAAGTATCTTTTTTTTTAAGGTTTCGTTTGCATGTAGAATGATAAAGGCTGAGTAGTATAATATTTAGTGGAATGGATTTGATTGATTAATATGGAATGAAATAAAACCAATTTTTATTTTATTTTATAATGAAATAAAAAAATTATATTATTATTTGGTAAGGGACTTAAGTTGTGATTTTATTATTTTTCCTATTTTTTTTTTATGTAATTATGTAGTATTGACATTTTTTTTAAGTATTGACTACATACATTATTTTCTTTTCACTTACTCATTTTGAACATGATTTACTGACTGTAGTATCTTATATTTTCTTATGTATCAAATTTTAGGTAGTGAGGGTGAGGTACCTGATGGGCAAGAAGTGGTGCAGAATAAGTAGAAATATTAAAATTGCTCCGCAAAGGTATACATCATATTGTACTTTGTAATGATTAGCAGAAGAATGTTAACGACATTCTACCACTCATTTTCAAATATTTTATCTGTGATGGAGTAAAATTTGTTAAAAATTATCAATTTTGGTGAATTTTATATTTAAAATAAAAAATTATTAAATAAAAAATAAGTTTTGCCAAAATTAATAATTTATAATAAATTTTAATTAATTACAGAATATTAAAGAGAGTATCACAAAATGTCGTTAACATTCGTGGTGATTAATATGCAAATTAAAAATTACTCATCAATATATCATGAAATTTTGTTTATTTAAAATTTATTCAAATCATAAATGTGTTATATTAATTTTTTTAAAATAAAATGAAATTATAGATATGATAAGAAATTTTAGGAACCTTATGATTTTTTTACAATTCTTCTTTTCATAAAATTTAATTTGTATGGATGCTTGCACACTTTATGTTGTCCATCATTATTTTGTACCTTAAAAACTTCTGAATAATCTAATTTCTCTCTCTTTAAGTTGGTTTTTCATTTGATGAAATCAAAATGTTTATCTGCAACTTCTATCTTGTGCTCCTAAGATGAGCAATAAAAATAAATTAGTCACAGGAGACTCTAACTGTATATGATATCTAATTAATTCAAGTTGATAAATTTACTGAATGTATAATTACCTTTTTATCCGTAAGAATCATCTTTATAAAATTGTCTTTGAAAGACTTTTGATTAAAAAATTAACGAAATTCTTTATCATGCGAAGGTATAAAAAAGAGTCATTATACCAACTTTATTTTTATATATGTAAAGAGATTGTTTTCAAATTCAAACCAATGACTATATGATTGTCAAGACATAACCTTGCAATTTTTAATGTTTGTTTCATATTATTAATTTCTTTAATTGAGTTAACTTTATGCGTTGGACTTTTTCTTTTTCAATTTAAATACACATAGTCCTTTAGTATAGCACACTAGCAAACTTACACAATATCATGAGAAACTAGAGAGGAGCCGGACTCATATCATGATACATAAATAATCCAAAATCTAAAGAAATATATACTAAATAGAGATGCATGCTATTTCTACAAAATCACACCACATTTGATAATATATACAAAATAGAAACTACAATGAAGTGAAAAATACCATAATAAATCATTTGGAATAGTAAAATACAAACTAGAGAAGAATCACCGTAATAATAAAGTAGTAAGACAACCGTTCTTTAATAAAACCATGATAATTTTTTATTTCACATAAAAAAGATTATAAAAATTTTCAAACATCATAATAAAATAGTGAAGCAATATTTTTTAAGGTTCTCTAATCTATAAAAAAAAAGTGAAAAAATTATAAACTTGAGAAGAACCACACCTTCAAGAAGTTTTTCTCAAAAAAAGAAATTAAGACTTGAGAAGGGACCACACTGAAAGTTTTAAACAACAATCCTTGGAATTTAAAATTTTTTCCTACTGGAAACTTAAAAAACAAAAAGAGTACTTGTAAGTGGGAATTACTTATTGTGTTCATAAAAAAACTAAAAAATCAAGTTCATGATACTAAAAATAAAGTTTTTCTCACTTTAAAACACAAAAAAGGTGTGATGTTTAAATGAATTATACTTCAAATACTCATGTAATAGAAGTAGAGGATGTCTTGATACTTCGTTTGGAGTGCTCCAAATTCACTTTGAAAAATAAACTCATTTTTATGACATATTTGTTTTTAAAAAGTATGTTTACACAATAAAATTTTGTCAACTAATTTAGTGACATGTGTGATACATGATATTACATTTAAATATTTTGTGTATTTGATTATTATTTGATTTTAAACAACTTAATTTAGATATCTTATAATAAGATTATAATATTGAAATGAAATAAAACGAAAAGAATTATATTTTTGGTTATTATGGTATGAAGTTAAACCCTTTAATAATCGAGAATAACAGTCAAAAAAGAATATGAACGTAAAAAATTTGAAAAACAAATTGAAAAGAAATTTTTTTATCAGATATTGAAATTTTACTTGTTAAACTTTTATGATGAATACGAATTTCAATCATCTTTAAAGATATAAAGATTGTCATGCATTGACAATTAAAATATTATTAAATTTAAAATTGAATCACTAATTTTAAAAAAAATCAACAGACTATTTAATAATATGTATTTATAATTACTATCAATGACTTTCTGAATTCCAAAGTTTATTGAATTTGCGGGTGAAAACTTATTTTGACTATCAACATTCCAATATATTATTAGTTAACATTAAATTAAATATTAAATATAATATTAAAAAACAGCTTTTTGTCTTGGAAAAATAATTTAAGAAGATTATTAATCATAATTAAAAAAATGGTCCTCTATATTTGAAAATTAACTTAAAAAATCTGACTGACTGTTTTCCATTATCAGTCTAAGAAAATTGAAATTTACACACTGATAAATGTTTATTATATTAACTGTTTTCATTCAAAAAAACTTCATTAATACAACAGTCATTTCATTTTTTAATATATCAATCCACCATAAACTAATACTTGAGATTGCATGACTAGTTTCTGTCAATCTAGATTATGTAATTAAGAATTCATGAAGAACCATTTCGAAAATTTTATAAATTAAAAAATATAATCATTTACATTATAAATTAAATTCATAACTCAATTTTATAGAAAAGATTTTATTATAACTAATTACATAATACTAATATTGATAGATAATTTATGAAAAAATATGTTAAAAGAGATTAACTCAAATAAATTATTCAAATTAAAAACAAACATAATAATGGAATCTTAATTAAGAGAAAAAAATCAATAAAAAAATTATATTTAATAGTTTATTAAGTGTTTATATTATGTTTTAAATACTCAATAATTTCAAAAGTTATACACAATAATTTAAAAAATAATTAAAATTGTTTATCAATTTATGTAAAATGATATAAAAAATAATTAAAGTCAATGAACCATCATTTAAAATTTCATAAAAC
Source organism: Pachyrhizus erosus (assembly GCA_026544285.1). Classification (NCBI taxonomy): domain Eukaryota; kingdom Viridiplantae; phylum Streptophyta; class Magnoliopsida; order Fabales; family Fabaceae; genus Pachyrhizus; species Pachyrhizus erosus. Next base: position 6,106 of record JAMLFT010004271.1, on the reverse strand, counting down.
TATTTTTTTTACTACCTTCTTAATTCTAAAATAATTAAAGTTAATATGTATCCCGATAAATTAATTTTTGACATTCAGTCGAAAATTATCCAAATTAAAAATAACAATAATAAAATCTTAATTAAGAGAAAGAAATTAATAAAAAAATATACTTAATAGCTTATTAAGTGTTTGTATTATTTTTAAGTACTCAATTTAAAAAGTAATACACAATAATTTAGAAAATAATTGAAATTGTTTACCTATTTATGAGAAACGATATAAAAAAATAATTAAAGTCCACGAACCACCATTTGAAATTCCATAAAACTTAACTTTTTTACTATCTTCTTAAAAAAGCTGTACCGCTTTCCTTTTTAACATGAACTTTGAAGTCGTTAAACATAGGATCTTCAAACTTGACGTAATCGTCGATTTCTTCATAGAAATCTATGGAAAAAATATAAGGCAACCTAATGGACCTCTCCAAAATAAGAAATAAACAATCAACTTATGAATAATAATAATATAAAATCATGAAAAATTCACACAAAATTACTTTTTTTAAAAAATAAACATACAAAATCATGATGATATTTACAGATAAAAGTGTTTTTTTTTTTTTCAACTCATTCATGTGTTCTCTATCCTCATCCATTTCAGCTTGATGATTAATACCCTCCATGAAAATGATACAAGAGACAGCAGGAATAAGGGTTACCTGGTGCAAGTTGAACACAGGATGGAAAAAAATAATATGGAAGAAAATACATTTATATAGAAAAAAAAGGCAACAAATGCAACAATTAAAACAAATTGATACAATTAAGAAGAGAACTAAAAGGACGATAGATGTGTTTTAAAAATTCAAACAAAGAGTTGGCACATTTGATTGGCAAATTGCACTAATCAAGTCTCTATTAATTGCATGAAAAAAGAAAGGGTGCAATTTCTCATTTGAAAACGAAAATTTACATTTATTTTTATTGAAATATCAATTAATACAATAGGAATATTATGAATGCAAATTCTTTGCTTATTCTATAAAAATGTAAAATAAATTAATTACTATTAATTAGTTCAATTTAGGCGGGAAAATGAAATTGGAAACACAACAGGATTTATACAGCAGGAATAGCTGTCTTATTGCATACTCAACACAATTTATTTCCATCCTAGAATCCTATGTATGAACAGCTTTCTCTAGAGAAAGATTGAATACGCAAAGAAAATAATGTATTAGTTTCTACTTTATCCCATGGTTAAAACAAAGTAACGGTTATTTTGAAACAAACGTCAATAGAAAAACTAAAAAGCATATATGTTGTATAGTATTAAATAAGAAAATTTTAAATATTACTATACTCTGTCAAAAAAAAAAAATACTCTGAAGACATGTGGGTGACAAAACATGAGAAGTATTTTACTATAGAGTAAATAGACTAGTTACAAAAATATGCCATGTCTCACCGTAACTTTATTTTTAAAACTATAGCGTGTTTTGTATCTTGTAAAGGCGAAACACACCTGAAAAAATATTAAAATGATAGAGTGATTTATTATGTAGCAAAAATTATCTTCAAGAATCTCAAATTTTGGACATTCCAATACTATAAAATTCAAAAAGATTATTTTGTCAATGACATCAACAACCATATTTATCAATCCGCATAGCAGAAGGTAGCGGCTATTCCCAAAAACAATATAATGGTAGCATAGCAGATAGTGAAAAACTGCTACAGAAAAATTATAAATATTAGATATAAAGAATTCTATTATATGTATAAAAACACTCAAAATTAAAGACAATTTTATGCTACACACAGAATTATAGGCATACTAAAACTTTTGAGAGGGCAGAAGAGAACACAAAAACAGCTAAAAACAATGAAAGACGTGTGAAATCCCAATTCCCAACAGTCACAATCTTGGAAAAACAACAGATCAGCACAGAGCACTGTCACAAAGAACAGAACATTGCCACAGAAGTCATGATTGTTAGGAAAACAGAAAATGTCACCAGAGAATGTCAGAGATGGTGCCAGAAAACAGTAGTGTGGGTGGTTCACTCACTCAGCCAAAGAGCTGACAAGATTCAATGAAAACAAGGGTTTCATTTTGAACCATTTGATTCAATTAATAGAGAGGAGGTGGTGATATTGGCCACCAACCAAACACCCCTGAATGACTAGTTTTGAAGAACAAAAGGAGTTTTTCATCCCATTTACAAGTTGCATCCTCTATTAAAGTATTAATGCATGCCATAAAAAGTTGAAAACTCATTATTTCAAGCATGATAGCAATAGTCATGCCCACAAACAGAAAACCCTCAAAATTGCAATTGTAGAGGTCAGTGCCGTGACTCAATGCCCTCCAAAATGGTACCGGGATTACATAGGATTAACTACTATGACAACAACTAACAGTCAGCATTTATTGCACGGAATCAAATATAAGATAATAAGCATAACATATAAGAAAAAAAATGTCTAGGGGGCCACAACCCCAACGAATAGATATCATGTTAATTAGTTTTGAAATTTAAGGTTTGGTTATAACTCTAATTTTTTGAAGAACCAGTTCTAATCTATATCTATAAATATTAGGAGAATAATGAGTTCTTACTTTTTCGTGTATCTCAAACAATTTTCAGGTTTATGAGAGATAAGGAACTCATGACAGAATAGAGTTTATGCCATGAACCCAGGCTAATAATTAGTGATTTAATATGTAATGGCTTTGCGCTTCTCTCTTAACTTCATTGATATGTATGGAGTAAAGTTTGACCGTACATTCTTGGCCATGTGCGAGGCAAAAAGCCAACCAAAAATTACTTAGGCTGTCCATGAAAAGTGTTTTCAATTACTTCATTGGGTTACTTAGTCTGCAGTGTTACAGTAGAGAACCAATTCAATCTGCTACAGGGATAGAGTGAAATGACACAATTGAGTTAAACTCCCACTTTTATGGTAGCTCCAATAACTACGGACCTGGTGTTGTTACAATGGAGTGGTTTGTTGATTTTGTGTTTAACATAATGTTGTCTGGGTAGTTGCCAGTAAGCAACTATTTACTTCTCTCATGCTCTCTGTTTTTTTCTTTCAATTTACCAATATTCTTATCTATAGCTTATGATAGGTGGTAGATAAATAGATGCTTAATCATAATCGTGAATTACACTCACGAGATTGTTTTTCAATCTGCAGTGTTTTCCAGTACTACGTATATGCAGTGTTATATTGGAGAACTAATTCAATCTACTGCATGGTTTGAATGGAATGGCACAAATACGTTAATGACCCACTTTAATGGTGACTTAAATAACTAAGGACCTGGTGTTGAGTTCAATTTTTTTAGCATATGTTGGGCTTATTTAGTTTGTCTCAGCTTACTGGACTGTTGAGAAAATAAATACTGATGAAAGAAGAGTAAGGAAATGTTAACAACTCAAATCAATGTCAGATAATTTGTAGATAAAAAAATTAAATAACCTTAGCTTCAATTTCATCATAATATGGTCCAAGAGCCGTCTACTGATTTCGAAGTTCAATATTTTGAGCATCTATTGTGCTTATATAGTTTGTCTCACCTTTTAAGGTTGTTGAGGTGAAGAAAGAAGTGTATGGTTTTTATGTAGTGTTAACCTTATTTTGTTCAACATTTTCTTGTAAGATACGAAGCATCAAATGAAATTGAAGCACAGGGTGAGCAGTTTGCATATACAAATTATCAATCATCAACTATCAAGTAAATAAATGGCATACTTGAAATAAAAATATGTTATATAAAACATTTTTTTATATACATTATTAGTAGAAAAATTACATGCAGTTGAAAATGATATTATTTTTTGTTTGTTGCTATTGGTATTATTTTTATTGTTACTTACTGAGGTGTGATTTATTATTAGAACAATAGGGAACGAGGCATAAAGGGTATAGGTGATTTTTACAATCCCAGATATTGGGCATCAGCTAAAAATTTGTAGAATTATGATTACCTTTTATTCTAAAAATTTATTTTTCATCATCTTTAGACGATAATTAATCATGTTTGTTGACAGTTACATTAAACAGTGATATAGTTATTTTAATAATTTTATTTATTTTATTTTATATGATGTTTAGGATTTTAATATGGGTATTAAAAAATATAATTAATATGAAAAATTTTATAAAAATATTATATAGCTTTTTAATATACACTTTCTCTTTAATTAATTACAAAAATTGAAAAAGTACTTCTAATATTGGTTAAGAGTGTGTCATGAAAAAAACATTTAATATTTTATCGATTTGTAAAATGACAACTAATTTTGAATAATATTTTGAATAAATTATAGTACCACTCTCTAAGATTTTTTTAAATTACATGTAACACCCTTTTTATTTTAAGATTTACATTAAAGTTTCATTATAGGGGTGTCATTGTAATATATAAGGAGGTGTTAATGTAATATTTTCAAACATTAAGGGAAGGTTAGTGTTAATATATAAAGGAAAGTGTAAGAATAATATTTTTAAATATTAAGAAGAGTCAATATAAGAATAAAAAAAAATGGTATTAAGTGTAATTCGTGTAAAACATAATATATGTCACTATAATTTATTTTATTTTTATTTACTAAAATATCATATTAAATGGAACACAAAGTATGAGTAGAATACACATTATAAGACAATTTTTTGGATAAAGTTAGAATGATCAAATCTAAAATTTTAAAATGGTATCAAAGCTTATATTTTTAGTTGTTGTTGGACCAATTGACCATCTATTATTGAGTTATTATTTAACCACTCGCAAAATGTTTACTTCTATAAACTTCACATTAGTAATGTTTAATCTTTGATGTGAAGGATATATGTTGAAAATCTTATATTTACTAGTAATATGATCAAAATATTATTATATAACTAAAGGATAACTTTCATCTCACAAACTAAAAACTTTTAGGATTAAATTATGACTAAACTCAAAATTCTAAGAGTTATAAACTTGTTTAATAAAAAAAATTACTTTTTAGGACAAAAACTTCTAGAATATAATGGTTCCTATTTCTAAAAGAAAATTGAGTGAAAATCTTATTTTTTTCCATTAGGAGATTATAAGCATTTTAACAGGTTAAAACCTTAAATATGGTTATAATTCCTAATACACCAAAATTAGAATTTCATCTCACATTCTCTGTATTGAAAGAGAAACATCAAGTTTCATATGAGAAATTCGGTAAAAATGGTTTATAAAATGAATATATCAAAGGTTGTTTATGTCAACAATCAAAAGTTTATTTTGCATACGGTTAAGATCAATTTTACAAATTTAGATATTTTTTAAAATTCTTGAATATTAATTTTCTAGTAAGGTGATAGTTTAAGTTTATGTATTTAAATACCCACACTTGACTCTTAATCGACTAAGGTTATATTTGACAAAATATTTCAATTAGTTTCTATCTTATTTTACTAGTTAAAATTTTGTTTGAATGTTTAGTAAACAATTTTTTTTAGTTTTTTTAACATTTTTTGAAATGTTATTTCAAATAGTATTTTTAAAATTGCTAAATTTTACTTCTTAACATTTATTCCTTTTTTGTCCTTCATTATTTATTATATTTATTTTTAATTTTTTTATATAAGGTAAGATTTTATTGTATTTTTCTCTTGTTTACTTATAAGGTAATATTTTATTATTTTTACCTTTATTTTTTGTATAAGATAAGATTTTTCCATCTTTACCTATTTATTATATAAAATATTGATAATGATAGATAATTATTTTATTTTATTTTGTAGATATTTTATATAATACTATTTATTTTAACCATTATATTATTTGTAATATTTATTTTATTATTTTAACTTATATTTCAACATATTGACATTATTAGATGATAGGTTTTGTTCTATTTTTTATTATATACTAAATTATTTATTTTGACTATTATTTCACTCACATGATTTTCTTATTATTTTTAATATTACATTTTAAGATATTTTAATTATTATATTAATTAATGAAAATATAATGTCAACTTAAAAGTGTTTTATTTTTATTTTATTTTAAATTTGATTAAAAATATTTTAACATATAGTATAAAATAAATAGTAAAAAATACAATGTGTAAAAA